>JAOPGA020001460.1:0-56969 GCA_026419775.2 Acrasis kona | reverse complement strand
ATATTGGATTTTGTGAAACTCAACGGCGCTCATACTGGAGAGAATATGGCGCATGAAGTATGTAAATGCCTCACCAATTATGACTGCAAGAACAAAATATTGGCTGTTACTTGTGATAATGCAATGAACAATGAAAACATGATTGGTCGCATTAAAGAAAAGCTGCCAGAATCTAGGATGGACGCTGATTCATTCATTCGATGCCTTGGCCATGTTCTAAATCTTGTGTGCAAAACCATACTCAAGGAGCTAAATACAGGAACAATTGAGGAAGCCGATACGCTTGCAAAGAAGGAGAAATATGACCCAAGTGACTACGACATCAGTCCCATTCTTAAGATCCGTTCGGTATCTATACACTGTAACCGTAGTCCGCAGAGATTTGACAAGTGGTCTAGAATTTGTCAAATTCACAACACATCTATTAAACACATCCAGTATGACATCAAAATCAGGTGGAACTCTACATATCGTATGATTTGCAACGCTCTTGATCTTATTGATGAATACAACGAATATGTCAGTGTGTGTAGCCTTGATGTGTTTGAAATGTCACAGGATGAGTGGTCATATTTAAGACAAATCAAACAAGTATTTGAAAAATTTGATGAATTTACATGCATAGTGTCTAAAAATGATCCCCAGATTACTATGAGCCTGCCAATTTATTATGCATTGTGTGATCATCTTTCTGATATCAAAGATCAAGAAAAAGAGTACAAAGATTTTGATCACAGAATTATTTCAGCTGTGAAAGTTGGGTATTCACATTGAAAAGTACTATGATGGAATGGATGCGAATGACACCTATTTTATTGCAGCCTCCCTTGACCCAAGATTCAAGATGAGTTTAATTGAACAAGTCTGTCATGAAGACGATGTCAATGATATCAAGTCACACTTAAAGAACAAATTAAAGAAGATGTACCCACAAGAATCTGATCAGGCTGTGAATACAACAGAGCCAAAAGGACTTCTTAGCAAAATGCTTGCAAACAGACAAAAAGCATCATTTAAAACAAGTGACGTTGATCGATATTTTGACTCAAATTATCTCGATCTTCCAGAGGAATGCAACATTCTCCAATGGTGGAGAGATCACCAGACGGAATATCCAGTCATGGCTCG
This sequence comes from Acrasis kona, assembly GCA_026419775.2. Classification (NCBI taxonomy): domain Eukaryota; phylum Heterolobosea; class Eutetramitea; order Acrasida; family Acrasidae; genus Acrasis; species Acrasis kona. The sequence continues at coordinate 55,841 of JAOPGA020001460.1, read as the reverse complement.
CGTTGCTCGCGATTATTTGGCCATACCTTGTGCCTCAGTTTCTGTAGAGCGCTGCTTCAGTAGCGGAAGAGATGTACTTGGTCATAGAAGGTTTTCTCTTCACGCGGAAACAATGAAAACCTTGATTTCCCTCAGATCATGGATTATTAATGAATAAACGAAGATTTGATCAATGTTGTTTTGTAGTCACGGCGTGTGTTGTCACGTGTTCTTGTTGTTGCTTGTGTGTCTGAGCTTGAAACAAATGCGTTATCACAAGTAACAGCCAATATTTTGTTCTTGCAGTCATTATTGGTGAGGCATTTACATACTTCATGCGCCATATTCTCTCCACCTCTTTATTATCAGATGTTATCGGATGGGACCGATATCTTTTTGATATCTTACAAAATCCGATAATTTTTGCCGGAGAAGGCCCGTTAGCCGATAATTTTCCTATCGGATTACCGGCCACTACCGATAAGACCCCTATCGGAAATTACTGTGGATCACACAATAAACAAAATTGGTTGGTTCTTTTTGTATCATGGAGATCCCTTCGCATATGACTTTTTGGCTCGTATTGCATATAAATACTTTGTAAAATAAATATTGAAATACCATTATTGAAAAGAAAATGATTTGTGGAGGTAGACTTTTTATTAGTGTCTTTCAGTGATTGTTGTGTCATCCATAAATATTCTCTAATGGATGTATCCTTGTATAGACTTCAAGTGAACACTAATTCGAATTACTTAGATATGCAAGTATGGACACATGTTGAATATTCAACAAGCAGTTCATAGTTCTCAAGCCTCTGCGCTCCGTAAAATCTCAACAATATAGACATAAGGAAACTTTCCATTTAGACCGTTCGATGTGTTGCAATCCCTTCTCAGTAATTTGTTTTAAAAATGTTAGTGCGGACTTAAAATTTATTAGAGAGGAAAATTGGACGAGTCCGGAATTGAACCGGAGACTTCTTGCATGCTAAGCAAGCACTCTATATCATTGATGACCAACTGAGTTACACGCCCTATAACTATAAATCTTGTTTTTTTTATCTTAATGATAATTTGATTAAATTACACACCCTTTTATGGGCGCGTGCAAAATTGAACTATTCTATCAATAAAAAACTAAACTTTTTCTAGAACACGGTACTTCATTATATTTACGAATTGAATTAAGCTTATTTATAATTGGTATATCTGTAATTTAAAAAATGGTTATTTGAATTTAACTTAATCTGTAATGGGCAACTTTCCATAGGTTCGAGTTTTACGTTGAGTAGTAAATTTCCCTGATGAATGTTTATTCCTCTTATTGATGATTTGTTGTTTTAAAAGTGCTGGTTAGGTTGGTATGTAATAGTCACTTTATCATAGAATGTGATTATGTTAGTGTGTATTCATAGTTTTGAAAACGCCTTACACGACACAATTCTGTGTACTCTTCTGTTCCCCCACTTAATAGGTTGTATTTCTTTAGTTAAGGTTGGTATCAACTAGCAGGAGTTTTAATATAAAAAAACAGCCCGGATATCGAGAGGGATTAAGGAGTATTAGAAATTCTAAAATTATCGATAAAGGAGAGTCCGGAATATAGCGGTTGAATGGGTAATTCATATTTGGAGATCAATTAGCCGGTTTGTTATACAAATCCTTTATTGTATGGGTCCAATTTCTAACAGGAAGATTATTCCCCCATATATTCAGGTTGTGTGTTTTTAAATCATGATTGAATTTGCCTTCAGGGTTTGTGCTCAACAATAAAACAATGCAAATGCAAAGCCCAAAGGTAGATGAATTGAGAAGTGTCCAAATGGAACTGAGCATAAGGATAGAGAAGCTACTTTTAAATAATACAGTTGTTACACAAAAGACGATATTAACTAGAGACCTTTTTGCACCATCGTTACTTTGTGGGAGTTTACCGTCAAGCCCTTTAGGTTCTTTATGCCGCAGGGATAGAGGCCTTACTTTGCAAGAAGCTTCAATGTAATATATGTACAATTAAACTGGTTTTTGGATGGTGATCCATCCACGAACAACAATTATTATCTAATTACCCGACATTTGAAGCATATGATGTTGCACCAAAAGAATAACTACTTTTTTATCTCCTTCTCATGTTGTTGCACTGCCACAAGGACGAACCTGGGTTGACATAAATTGATTGACCACAAACGATGACACCCCTTTTCCTGTTGTCAATATTGATCTGTGTGAGCTCAATTGTTTGCGCAGACCATAAAACAGTCGCCGTACTTGGTGGAGGAGTCGGTGGGCTGAGCGCAGCGTTGGAACTCGCACAGAGGGGCTACCAAGTTGAAGTCTATGATCGTCAGGAAGTTTTTGGAGGAAAAGCAAGAAGCATACCCGTATTTGGGTCAGGAAAGCAGGGTAGAACTGATTTATACGGAGAACATGTTTGTACAAAATTTATATTGTTTCACAAAAATTAGGGTTTCAGATTTTTCCCAGGTTTTTATGCCCACATGGACGATATGTTCTCTCGAGTACCTTTTGGCACAAACAAAAGTGTGTTAGATAATTTGGTACATGCTGACTTTGACATGCTCGCCAGAGATGGCAAAGACCCTTGGGTGTTTCCCACACACAGACCTCATTCAACAAGCGAGCTTCTGCAAGACTTGAAGGAAATTGTACACTTTAAAACACTAAATGTGTCAATGTCAGAATTCCTTTATTTCGCCGAAAGGATCACTGTGATGGCGACCACATGTGAAAGGAGATGGGATACTGAATACGATCAACTTAGCTACTGGGATTTCATGAACGCAGACAAACTCTCTGAGCAATATGCAAAGTATCTCGTGATTGGTTTGACCAGAAACATTGTGGCTGCGAAAGCACAAAGTGCCAGTTTGAAGACAATCGGGAGAACATTTATTCGTCTCCTTCAGAGCACAGCCAGCAATCATTTGGACAGACTTTTAAACGGACCTACAAATGAGAAATGGTTATCGCCAATGGTAAAACATTTAAAAGAAAAATACAATGTAAAGTTCCATCCTCTTCATACTGTCATGTCCTTTGATTACAATAAAAAAGACAACCAGATACAATGTGTTAATGTGTTAAACGAAAAGAATCAATTAATAAAAGTCACAGCCGACCACTATGTGAGCGGTGTTCCTGTTGAAAGAATGTCAAAGTTAGTTACTGAAGAGATTGCACAGGCTGCACCAAGTTTATCTCAACTCAAAGATCTAAGGGTTGACTGGATGAATGGCATTCAATTCTTCACAAAATCAAACATTGGCTTCAACCGTGGTCATGTTGGTTACTTTGACTCTCCTTGGGCTCTTACCAGTATATCTCAACAACAATTCTGGGATGACATTAAAGTATCCGAAACTGGTGATGGAACCGCAATTGACATCCTCTCCGTTGATATATCCGATTGGAACGTTCCTGGTTATAAAGAAGGTCCTAGTGGTGGTAAGACTGCTTCAAAATGTTCCAAACAAGAAATTATTGATGAGGTCTGGTATCAGTTACATCGACATCTGCCAAATATTTTCCCTAAAGATATGAATAGCATTGTAACAAGTGTATTTATGGATCCTGACATTAAATTCAATAAAGATGGTAGAAGCGTCGACAGCAACGACGAACCTCTTTTAATTAACACTGTTGGTTCATGGAACAAACGTCCACAGGCAATAACAGAAATTAATAATTTGTTCCTTGCTTCCGACTATGTTCAAACAAAAACTGATGTGGCATGTATGGAAGCTGCAACAGAGGCTGCACGTGCGGCAGCAAATGGTGTGTTGAAGAGAGACGGAAGAGAACAAGATGTAAAGATGTTTGATCTGATATGGCCTAGTGGTATGTCACTTAAGGCTAGTAGGTGGGTTGATTGCAAACGGTTTGATAGTGGCAAAAAGCACATTGGTTGGTCATTCCCAATACCTGGAAACAATGTCAAAGAAGAACAAATAAGATATGCTATTGAAAAGTTGGCAGAAAACATGGATATTGAAATGAACAACCAAGCTGTATAAAGATTTGTTTAATAAACTAACTCCAATTTGATTGTGTTCGTATACAATAGAATGTCTTCACACGAAACCAACTCCTTTTCTGAGCGTATGATTTATGCCGATCCTTTTGTTTAGGAAATCCTCTAATTCCGTAGACTTCTTGATTGAGTCTGACCCTAAACCGTCGTGATATTATCAATGTAGCAGGATTCAACAATTGTTGTTAATGTCTGCTTGCTAGTTGCGGGAAACAATTTCCAAGTCGCTACCGCTGTTGGTGTTGCTCTCCTGTTGTTACAAGCATCGTTCCAATCTATTTTTAACAAAATGGTCAGAATACAATATCAAGTCTTCGGCAAGGGTAAGAGAAGTGTCTTGCATTCTAATTACTTATTATCTAGTCCAGGGGGTCTGCTTTAGAGCTAACACCGTAGATATGGCCAAATCACTCGGATCAATAACAGGATTTGTAAGAAATACACAACATAACACAGTTGAAGGAGAAGCTCAAGGAGATAACGAAAAAATATCGCAATTCATCAAAAATCTAGAGAAGGGATATCCTCCATCAAGAGTAGATAAGGTAGAAACAAAAGAAGTGGACGAAAAGTCAGGAGAGACCAGCTTTAAACAAGTCAAATAACCATCAAACATAAAAGTATATAAAGTTATTACATTTTATTCATTGTGTACATCACTTTGGGTCGTGGTTGTGTTTTCATTATTATTGTTATTCTCCAAAAACTGTGGCATTAAGAAAGGTGGAGGTGCAGCACCAGTGGATCCTAACATTGGTGGGGGACTAATCATTGAGCTACCTAGACCTTGGAAAGCTGGCGGAGCGAATGAAGGTAAGGAAGTATTAGGACTTGATGTGAATGTTGGCAAGCTGAATTGCGGTGGCTGTATCATGCTTGAAGAGGGAGAGGCTGTCGTTGGGAAGAAAGGAGATGTGTTGGGTCTGGGCGTGTCAGGTTGGGTCTGGTTACGTGCGTTCGAAGATGGACCGAAAAACATCATTTGTTGAGGAGGTTGAGCTGGTTGTTGTTGGTTAAAAGTAGTTGGTGAAAGTTTCGGTGATGATGGTAATTGTTGACTGTTGAACGAAAACGTATTCATCATGTTCTTTTGTGGATCTGCTGCTTGCATCTGACCCTCTTCATTGTCCATGCTAAGCTTTCTCCTCTTGATGGGAGATCCTTCTGGTATTTTCATTCCTGGTGAGCTAGGTGGAGGCATGAACGTCGGTTGAGGCTTTGATCCCATTAGGAATGGAGGCGGCTGTGTTCGGTTAGGAGACTGTAGGCTGGGTTGGAAGCTAAAGGTATTCATTAAAGCAGCCTGTTGAGGAGTGGCATCATCGTCTTCATCCTCCTCATCCTCTTCTTCATCTTCTTCTTCCTTTTCTTCAACCTTCTTTTTCCTTCCTCTCTTTTTTGGTACTTTGGGTTCGTTGGGATCCTTGGGTGCCTTTGGTTGTCTTGTCCGTTTTGGTTTGGTGGGTTGTTCTGGAGCTGCCCAGTTCATTGGTATATCCTTCACCTTCTCCTTTAAAAAGTTAAATTTTTCATTTCCATCAATGCACTCTTTTAGATGTTGTAGTGTCATTGTCTTTGCACCTTTCGTCTTGGTTACTTCCTTTGCATTATCTATTAGAGATCCTATAAACATTTCTAAACACTTGGACACTAGCACTGGCACTGCGGCCGCTATTTTACCAACATCATCGTCCAACTGCATAATTTTCTTGATGCGAGCCTTTAGGTGATTGTTAACATCTGTTTACATTGAAGATTGATATACCATAGGAAAAGTAGCCCTAAACTTTCTTCTTTTTCCATCATCTAATTCTGTTGGTGAGTCTGGTATTTGGGGCGCGTTTGAAGTGGTTATGGTAGGATTCGTAATCTCCACACGTGCAGAATTAGGCTGTCTTCCTCTCTTCTTAGGTTTCTTTTCTTTCTCATTCTGATCTGGGGGAATGTTGACGAACAGAGTTTTTTTCTTATCATCATCTGAGCCAGGTCCGCTCCCGTGTTTGTATGAATAGTCGTGGAACTGCATGTTCGAATTAAGGATATTGAAGGTGGAAAAGACGTTATTGAACACAACAATTGACGAAGCCAACCGTATGACGATTGGATTTTACTTTACAATATATTATGGCTAGAAAAGTTCCTCTTCAATCTGTTTGTCTCTTGTGCACCCATTGGGTTTTCTCAGCAACAATTCCAGTATTCGAAAATCCAACAGGGGGACCTCTATGCTCCGTGTATGTAGATCTGTTTGTGGTGACAAATCTAGTTCTGTCTGAATTGCTACCATCTTTTATTCTAATCTATTAGTAAACCTTAGTGTTGCAACTCACTTGACGTCATGCGAGATATTTCTTTCAGCGCAAAATCTAATGTATTTATCTGGCTCTCGGTCAAAATGAACTGGTAGCCTGCTCCTCTGATGGTTCATAGTATATGGAGCGAGTGGTTTATTAGAATCCTTAGACATTGGTTTAACATAATGCTGCTTATAAGTTCTAATACTTTAGTTGTGCATGGTTCTAAATCTCACGTTGATGAAGAAAATTTATCGTTCTGATTTGCAGAACTTTGAGAATTTTTATTAACCTTATGAGGTACTGCGAAGAGCTCTCCATTTCTTCTGATAATTGCTACAGTAGATCCAGTACGAGTTGGCTCTTGCCCTTCCCTCACAGTCTTGTTCGTCATCCTGTAAAGTTTTAGTTTACAATCCTACTTTAGCGCTCAACTAACCGGTACCAAACATTTAATATGAATCCTTTTGATGCTTCTAATAATAAAGAAGATTTCAAACTACAACCTGATGAAGCGAAAAGATTGCAAGAATGCATGAAACAAAAAGAATTTCTCGATCTTTTAAACGAGTATGCAAAAGAAATTAGTGATCCAAACAACCTCAAAGAGCAAGAAGAGTATTTAAGACAATTAGAAAGGGAACAAAGAGAGACTGGATCAAATGGAACATATACACATCAAATTATTGTCCCCACTCCAGTAATTACATTTTGTACTTAATTATTAATTATTTCAAAGTCATTTTGTTTTCAAACCAAAGTGATATTGGACGAAAGGGACGTTAAAGAAAAGAACATTAAAGATAAGATGGCATTTGTAAATGTGTGTGAATCGGATAAAATAAATAAGCTAGTAGAGAAGAAGGCAACTGGTCCAAAGAGTTTGTGTCTACATCAATTTTGACTAACAAGACGTAGATGGCGTCAGCATTAGCATCCCATTGAGCCTTGCCCCACTGAAGGAACAAAGAATAATAGGAAGAGGTAACATCTAATTTTCTCTATCATCATTAACCTGTGAAAGACGATAGCTATTTGGTGTTTGATATTGCATTCCACCCCGAAACAGTTTTAAGAACTATTGATCCCAGATACATGAAGATTATTGTAGATTTGAGCTTAGAACAGATTTACAATCGAGACAAGCTAAAGCTAGATTCAAGTAAAGTAACTGCTTGTTAATTTCTAGTCTAACATTACAAATTAGAGTATGAGGTTCTTAAAATCAAGTGTAAGGACTCAATTTCTCCTCAAACCTATCGCACACTAAACGAGGACGGTTCACCAGCAAATAAGAGTAGCGAACAAAAGATTGACCACATCAAATCACCTTCTACCAATAAACCCAAAGCAAAGGACCAAAAAGATGACATTTTATCAAAGACAATGGATAGCTTGAACAACATTAAACCGAAAGAAGAGCAATCTAACATTAAAATGAGCGTACCAGACAAGAACAGTAATAAGAATCTAATTACTGAGCTAGGTAGTAAAGCTACAGTAAGGACTCCTGAATATAAGATCATTCACAGTGGTGAATTCGACTTTTCAGACTATACTTTTGAGAGGATGAAGACAAAGCCATTGGGAATTCCAAAATCACTTGTTGTGAAGATTAGCTTACCTACGTTAGATTCAGCAAAGGGTATCGATTTGGATATTACTCAACAAAAGATTTATTTGAGTCATTCTGAATACCAATTAAGTATTAATCTACCCTTCAAAGTATTTGATGACGCTGGTAATGCAAAATTTGATAAGAATAAACATGAATTGGTTGTGACTTTGATGGTAGACTATAAGCCACAAGTACAGACATTTAGTTACCCAGAGCCACCGGCGGTAGAAGTGGAGGAAGAAGAGCCGAAGAAACAGGACGAGGAAAGGATGGACGAGAATACAAAAGATGAGACACCACTCTTTGTAGAGGAATTGAGCAGTAGTGATAACGTTGTAACTACCCAAGCGTCATTTGTCTCAGAATCACCGATCATAACAAAGGACGTTATACAATCCTCCGAGTTGTCATTGAAAGAAATTGATATAACAGGTTCGGAACAGACTGACAAAATCAAAGAGCTGCCTTCTTTTATAACTGAGACAAAATTGACTAATAAATATTTGACAGAAATTGATTAAAATCAAGGTTGTTTATTTGATAGTGTACATGTAGCACCTATGCTTCTCATAGGCATTCACTGCAATCATGTTTGAGCCACAGAATTGCACTCCTACCAAAATACAGTCAGATTTGTAATCGCTCACAGCCACACTTAAGCTTTTAATGTTATCCAAACTTGGCATGTTCCACAAAATCAGATAGCTATCCTCTGATACAGTCGCTAATACGTTGCTTTCTGCCTTGTAGTCAATCGCATGAATCCATCTAGCGTGTGCTCCGACCTCTAAAACTTTGTCTCCATTAATTGCATTGAAGAAACGAAGATGACCACTTCCATATGATGCTACGATAAGGGTATCCTTAGACACAAACTTGATTCCAGTGATAGGATCGTACATGTTTGTATGTCCAAACATTCCTCCATCAATGTTTATGATTTGAGTATCATTTTGTAGGGACTCTGTTCTCCAAACTTTAATAACTCCATTAGCATCAGAAGTAACAATTTTCTCTCCATCGCTACTTGCATCAATTGCAGTGATTATAGAATCACCATGCTTAAATGAGCCTTGTTTTTGAACTGCGTCTTTTCCAACAACAAAAGTAGTAACTTCTCCAGAGATATCTCCTACAACCACCACTAGTTGGTCCTGCCTCTCGAATGAGCTTATGACAGTATAATACTCCCCTTCTAAAATGTTCAGTATGAAGTGAGTAGTAGTTTACCATTCGGAGAAGGATGTTGGTGCGTGATTCTATTAGAAACAGGATCGACAAACTACAGGATGGTTAGTTTGTTTTAATACAAGATGAATACCTGAATTCCATTGTTCTCAGTAATCACAACGGTATCTGCTCCACTGGCCTGGCAGCAACAGGATCTTAACGAAAATGGAGATTCGCTCTCAATATTACCAACTCTTTGGAGAGACTCTTCGTTAGCAGGAGATACAATGAATGACAAAGTGGCGGCAGCTTCAACGTGGTTTTTATGAATAAAGTACAGCTTCTTTTGTACATTATCATAAGTTAGGTTGTTTTGTAGGAGAGAAGGAGAAGCAGCCAAGTGTATGGATTCTTCTTCGTGCAGCTTCATCTCTTTTTCTTTACAATAATTCGGTTTACTGTATGGTTGATGTGACATCGAACTAAATGAAGTGGTGGGAATGATCGTTATCAAGAGCACATATTCCTATTGTATGCCTTTCATAAACAATGTGGTTACAACTCCGCAAGAGTTGGAAGACGGAAAATTGGAATTGAAGGCCAATCCAGAAAAACGAACGATTGGAAACTCAAAGGCATTGTCTTGAAGAAAGAATAAAATATTTTATTTGGAAACTGTGTGACATTAATTTTCAATGCTAAAGCACCCTATGCCATCATAGCTTGCACGAAAATAAATTCTTTTGAAGGTGAGAATATCATGAGTCGAATCTTAGGTATTAACTTTACATTAATCGCTTAGTTAACTTCTTGCGATTGAATGAATGTTCAATGATTGGATAAACTTCTTGTAGATGGAGTAGATAAACACGCAAAGTTTGAAAAGACATTTCTGATTTTAATGTGTTCGCGCAGTCCTCCAAGAATTGCGCCTATTGTTTTTCGAAGGATTCCTTTATTTCTTGTTTCTTCTTCTCAGCATTAATCTCGATATCCTCAACTAAGAATTCCGAATGGTCCATTATTCGTTTAATCTAAAACACCGTATTACAGATAAGAGTAAAACATAAAAAACTAACTTGAGCCTCGCATTGCTTGGTGAGGTATTCCTCAACCGTCAATTCGTCATCATCAGCGCTCTTCTTAGAACTCGACATTTAGGTTTGTAAAACTATAGTTTGCTTAACATTACAAAACGTTCAAAACGAGATGGGAAAGGTGAGGATTGGTAACTTCCTTCATTTTTATTTATCTAATATCATTAGGCATGACCCTTGACGTCAAAAAAGATGGACTCGAAGAATACAAACGCCACCACCAAAATGTCTGGCCCGAGGTAGAAAAGGCACTAAAAGAGGCAGGGCTTAGTAATTTGAGTATATTTGTTCTAGGAACGAGAATGTTCTACTATGCGGAGTTCAACTACGAAAAAGATGCAGAATCCGAGTTCGCAGATGCGATGGCCGCCTACTCCAACAAACCAAGAATTAAAGAATGGGAGGAATTACAACATAAATACCAATCACAGTTAGAGGGCTCTAGTGGAGATGTTTGGTGGCAAAAATGTACTGAAATCTATCATCTCGAATAAACATTTATTAATAATGCTCTTATAATGGAACAATGAGTTGCCGTTGCTCTAGAAAAAAATTATAGAGAACGCTGGTCTTTGACCTCGCAGACCATCCATGCACTATTGTCATTGAAATCATTTGAGCATGTTGCATACTCTTCCTGACTACTATCAAAATGCAAATACCTACCGGTTTCAACATGCTTCATTTTAAACACAGTACCAACAGTAAAGTAAGGGTCGTCATGAACAATTTCCCACTTGACATGTTGATCTGAATAATGCGCTTTCACACACCCTACCTGAATCTTCTTGTCACGATGCACATCATTTGAGTCTTGACAGCTAACAAATCTACTACCATCTTCGAGTTTTATTTGAAAAGTATTTAAAAAGTTACCCAAGCTCCAATAACTATCGGTAGAATCACTTGAGCAAGTGAGTTCTTTATTTTCGGCGTTGTAATATAAAAAAGAGTCACAAGCAAGGTGTTTTATTTTTACAATCCCATTTTTAATTGAAAAGTGTGCATTGAGATCTGTTATCTTTACCTTTGGATACATGGCCTGAATTGTACGTTTGATCTCAGCATTAAAAAAAGGAATAGTAACAGATTTTAATTTTTTAAATATACCAAAAAAGTTAAATAATTCATCCCTGTCCATCATTTTGACATTAGAACCATCAAATGACTTGATAGACAAACACTCAAACGCATCTTTATTTAAATATTTAATTAAATCAGATAATGCAAAACAAACATACCCATCACAATTAATAACTAACTTTCTGAGCTTTGAATTATTAGTTTTGGCTAAGAAAGCAGTATGACATTGCTCGTAGAATGCATGGTCAGCCTCTATATCTATGTATATAACCTCTAAAGAAGACTTTTTTATTGCTTTTAATTTCAATATTGATTCAATTTCATGTAATCGAGTCGACGAAATTTCAAGCGTTTTTATCATTTGACCTTTGTTCATTTTCTGCAAATAATCTAATAATGGATTCATCATATACTCGCCATAACCAAATTTAGCTTGCAACTTTGCATATGTGTAAAAGTCAGGATTGGAGGCGATGGCATCGAACTGACGACACACACGTCTTGATTTACACAGTTGACCAGGTGTTTGAAAAGAAAAAATTAAAGGTAGAACCTCAGGTGGGAGTAATGCAATCAAAAAAGGAAGTTCAGAATATTTTGCATCCATATCATATGCCTGCATTCTATCTGTCTCACTGCTGACTTTGTCGCCAAGTGCTTCGTAGGCACATGCTCTGTAAACCAAGTACTCCGCTACAGGTGATTGTTGAATTGCTTTCGAAAAGCAATCTACAGCGGCAGTAAAGTCTCTGTTGTAACAGTGAGCCACACCATTATGAAACAAGAACAAGTGAGAAGCCTCTAGTTGATGCTTTTCAGACAATTGTACAGACATTTCGGCATCTTCAACAGCACTTTCAAAGTCTCTGAGTTTAGCATGGCACTGTGATCTGCTGCAGTAGATAGTTGCTATGGAGACATAGCCATAAATCAAGGAGTGTATTTTACTATGAGCCTCCTTTACAATGTTATCAGAATCAACTACGTCTTTGTAGGTGGATTCAGATGATAATGGCTTTGAAAATATTTGTTTGAAAGAACTCAAATTCTCTGAGAACTTATTCTTCATTTCATTGTAACCAGTGGATGTGATTTCCTCTGTTCTTGGCTGATCATCTAATAGTTCTATGGATCTTGTGTACATTAATATCGCCTCATTGACGTCGCCACAGTGGTGGGCAATAACGCCTAGATAAAAATAAGCTTCCGCATTGTTAGGTTCCAAGTTCAAAGCTTCCTGTAGGTCGTTACTCGACAGACTGTACTTCTTCTGTATTAAATATGCTTTTGCTCTCTTTAAAAGTGTTTGAGGGTTGGTCTTGAATCCCAAATTGATATTATACCCAAAAATGTATTCTTAGACTACCTTGTCTTCGAGATCCCATGTGTTCTGGAGCAAGACACTCCTTCCCACTCTTTCCACACTCCTTCCTACTCTTTCCATACTGCATTTTACAGAAGTCTTAAGGGCCATAGCACCCCAAATGGGTAGGGTCAAACCAATTAGAAGAGGGCTGTTAGGAAAATTGGCCCCAGGCATTGTTTAGAACTTGTTGGAACTGTTAGGAAAGTTGTTTATTACAATGCTTCAAAACGTAGTACCACAAGCCTTGATTTACACTGAAGAGTATAACATATAAATATGTTTTTATTGTACAATACATAAAGCAGCGTCATATGAAGGAGGAATACTAGTAAATAAAAAAATGTGGATCGTCATGTTTGAGATTGTTTAAATTAAAGTCAGCGTTAGTGACCCTATCATGATTAAGTAGAAGTTCTAGCACGTGTTTGTGACCATTCTTATTTGCTATTTGTACTGCTTCATAATCACGAGCAGACGGGTCGACACGGTCATCACTTAAGAGCAAGCTGACGATACTAGTGTAACCGTGAGAAGACGCGATCCTAATTGCATAGTTATTGCCAATGCTCGGATCTACTAATTTTTCTTTGAGAAACATTTCCACAAATTCAAAAAACCCTTTTCTGCAGACTTCTTGAAAACAAGTATTATCTGGACGAGTATTATTAGCAAGTAAATACCTAGCTAATTTCATGTTTCCATTATCACAAGCATTCAACCAGAGATGTGCTGACCAGTTTATAGGTTTATTTATAACTCGATCTGACAGCAACTTTACAACCTCATAGCAGTTTGAAGACTTTGTGACAAATTCCTGAACTTCACTCGCCTCGATATTGTCCAAATAGAGCAGAAGGTACTTTATCACATTAAGATGTCCCTTTTGCACAGCCCACTGCAGTCCCTGAAGACTAGATGTAGAGTTGTTTATTTCAAGGCCATATTCAGAAACCAATAACATTATTATCTCTAAACACCCAGACCTACAACAATATCGGAAGCACAAATTGTCCTGTGCATATATGTTGAAGAAACCTGACTTTAGTGCTATTTTTGCCAGACCTATCTTCCCATGCATAACAAAATATATGAATGCCTCAATTGTCTTTTCACCAAGATGAACAAAAGATCTTTCGATAACACCTGCCATGTCTTTGCTAACTAACAAGAGGTTTGTCATCGTCTCACAGTAATCTTTACTCATTCTTTTCTGCTGTAAGTATGCTGAAGCAAGGGCAATAACGTCCATTGGCATCATTGTTCCTATCAACTCTCGTTGACTGACAAGTTCGTTTTCCGGAGTCTGAGACGAAAAAAGTCCCATTGTAAGTGAGTCCAAAAATGAAACTCAAAAGAATTGTTGAGGTTCAACTATTGGGGCCGCACTTTTGCAAAAGCGACGAACATGCCCGTCAGCACTCGAAGAAAATCCGAACAAACAATACTCACTTCTGCAAATGATACAAAAAATAAAACTTCAGCAAAAAGGAAGGTAGTGGAAACAGATGAAATTTCTGCAAAGGAACCCTCGACAAAGAAACAAAAAAAAACAACGAAAATAACCAACCCGGACGCGTTAAAGTACCATCCCAAATCTCGCGAAGAATGGGAGCAATGGCTCAAAGACAACCACAAAAAGGAGACCGAAGTGTGGTTGGTATATTATAAAAAAAACGCAAAGTGTGACCCTAAAGAGATTTTCCCTTATAATGATAGGGTTGAACCTGCACTTTGCTATGGATGGATAGACAGCACAGCAAGGGGTATTGACAACGAAAAAGCAAGTCTTAGGTTTACTCCAAGAAAAGATTCTAGTAATTGGTCCCTTCCAAACAAAAAAAGAGTCAAGAGCTTAATGGCCAGAGGTTTAATGACCGAAGCAGGCTTTGCAAGAATGACTGATCAGGTAAGGAAAGAAATAGAAGAACTAAAAGAATGTGAATAAAAATCAACCATTGTTAGTTCTTTGTTCAATTTTATTACAATGCACACAAAAGACTCCAGTTGTCCAGGAGGGACGAACCACATTCATTTGAATCATTTACATTTTAAAACAAGAAGCAAAACTTTCTCTTCATCTCCTGTGTCTCTCCTGAACCCGTATTGGCATCTGCAGTCCCCAGATCCGTTTGCACCACTACAGCCACAGGAAAAGGTTTGCTTGGGTCAAAACAATGATCAATGTTATTAGCACTATTTTTAAATGATTGGACCACAAAGTTTATTTTTTCTTCAAGATCAGGTCTGGTACATTCTTTATTAGGATAAACCTTTAACAAATTCATTTGAACTGAGCGTACTTGGTTGGTGGATCTGTCATAGTTACATTGTAGTTCCCATTCAAAGTCATAAAGTGTCTCAAACTCATGAGTGGCCAAGTGCTTGGTATATATTTGTTCCTTCCTTCGATGTATGGTACAGAGGTTTTCGGTGTCAAAGCGGATGAAAATGAACCAGGAGCCACGAACATCCTTGAACCGGAGATCGGTATTGCCTTGAGACAGTGTGTCCCTTAGTCTATGTAACACTCTCGCAATGATGGTTTGATGGCATGATTTCAACAATGCAACCACTGCACCGTGTTCACCAAAGTTGTTAAGCAGGTATCTTGTAACACTGTAATGATCATTCTTATTGACGTTTTGATTGTAATCTTCTTTCGTCAACTGCACGGGTTGGAACCGCTCGGATAGGTTGGTCATTAAAGCGTAGAGGAATTCAGAACTGGGCATCTCCTCGTTGGGATCTGTCAAGCCTACTTGTTGATAATTACTATCTGGTTCGTATATAGTGTGTAATTGATCTGACGATGCGACCACTATGGGTTGTTCAAACTCGCCATTATTTTGTTCTGTTTTCTTTTCCATTATTTTTATCTTTCGGGCTAATCGAAGTATATCTTTAGATACCGGTAAATCTTCGAGTTTTTGGTCATTGCTGAGCCTCTTCACGTCACTCTCAACGTCTTCAATCCTCATTTATAATGTATTATTGGGTTGACCATCAAAAAACAAAATAACGATCAAATCAATAGAGTGGTTAACACGACATTATCATTGAATAAAGATTTTACTTTATTCAATTGGTGAGAGATCTAAACCCTTGGTTGTTTGACGATTTCTTTTTCTTTCCATCAGCCCCATCCAAAATTCTTTTTGACTCATTAAAGGTATGTACAAACTTCAACACATCTTTGAAGAACTCTTGATAGTTTGCGATGAAAGACGTCTCGTCCTCTCCAAAAGCACCTGCTACATCTTTTAGTGACTTCATCATTTCCTCATTCATTCGCTCCAACCTATTGTACTTTTCGTGACTATAAACCTTGAACTTTTCAAGTTCAGCTTGGAATTTATCAGTTGGCCCTTGCGATGCTACTTTGAAACCGAAGATGGCCTTTAGATCATCTCCCAACTCCCTCATTTTTAATTGGAGTTCACCAGGCTCCATTATATTGGTGGCTGCAAAAACAGATTTGATGTCCGCGTCAAAGCCTAGTAAGTTTTTGTTCTTCTTTTCTAATAACTTTACGAAATAGTCCATTAGAGAACTCTTCTTGTCAGAAGACTTGGCTTCAGACCATGCGTTTAGTGAGTGCATCTTGATTCCCTTTACTTCCTTTATATTTAATGCGTTACCAATATTGAGTACCACACGAAGCACATCATGGAACCTATCACTATCGGTCACTTCCTTAGAGGCCTTCGTGATGGTATCAAAAGAAGTTTCAAGAGGCAACATGAGAGCACTAAAGTCCAACATCATCAACCAAGCCTTCGACCTTTGTTTGAGATCCTTGCTAATGCTGCGAATTTCCCACAAGAACTTTTCGGCATCAGACAATTCGTCGACGTTACCCACAAAAGAGTTAATCAATTCATATTCTTCAAGAGTAGGCGATATTTCTGTAAGGGAGGACACCATTTCTGAGCTTAATGTCATTTTTAATATATGCTCAATTATTCTTCCACGAATTGATTTGAATTTGTTAATAACGATCGCAATATTACGTCCACGAACGGGATCTAATAGTTCTATCTTTTTCTTTCTTGGTGCCTTTGTTGTAGTTGGTGGTCTTGTTTGTGATTGAATTGCAAATTTTTCAATAACTTCATCAACATTCAGGACTACTGGGACTTTTTTGGTGTCATAGATTGTGTGGGCGATTTTGTCATTTGAAATGGGAATCCAATGTATTTTGCTAGCTTTGACCTTCTTCTTTTGTTGTGAGCCAGGGATGAGGGGTGGTGCCAGTGGAATGAGTGGTGGTGCGTCGGGAATAGCTTGTTGTGAGGACTTCGAAAGTGATCTAGACAACGACTTTGAGCGAGAGGAATGGGAGACACTTAAAAAGTACAGCAGCACAATCGTTAGTGCTACCCTCAGCATTTTATTGATTAACTGTTCAAATCTGTAATCGAATTACGATTTATTTACGATTGTTGTTACAATTGTAAAGACTCAACATCGTGTGTATAATAAATGTCACTTTACAGGTGACACGGTCTCCAAATCTCCACAACACACATAATAAAATGAAATTTTAGTTTTTAATATGAATGTTTATTTTACTGACTGTCTCTATCAAGCATGTTACGTTCTTTTAACATGTGCATGACTTCTAGTAACACAACCAATAATCTACAAAACTGTTGTTTATTCGGCTCCTTTGCCGTGGCAATAAACATTTCTTCAAAGGTCATTCAAAAACTTAATAAGGCTTGACTTGACAAGCATTACTGTACAAATAGTGTTGGTCCGCTGCAGAGACGAGGGTCTGTGCTCCTTAAAAAGTTCTCTCCAAAAAACTCCGCTAAAGAAGGCAAGAGTGTTTGACTGCTTGGTGAGGGCGAGGGCGATCCATAGGGACTATATCGATACGTATCGGACCGTTGCATTTCATGTGCACTTTTTTCTTGTATTTTTCTTGAAGAGATGTTGCGTGTGACTACATCGTTTTCACTAATAACAGTAAATGTGGCGGAGCTCATGTTATCGACAAGGGTGCTTGTATTGATAGAGGTCAAGGCGACTTGAATGTCATTTTGTGTTTTATACCTTCTATACGGCCAGCTTTGTAGTCCGTACTCTCTACAGAGCTTTTTCAATTTGGTTTTACTTATATTAAGGTTGTTAGCAGCCACTTCTAAAGGAAGGTGGAAGAATGGTTTAATTTCGACAAGTTGTGGTAGGTAATAATTCCTCTGCTTCATGTGTTTTGCTTTTTATGTTTTGACGGATTGTTTGTTTCGTCCGTCGGTTGTTAAAGAGGGCCTCAAACTAGATGCAGCAGTCACTCCGATGATAAAAAGAGAAACGTCACATATATGTCTCTGATTTCTTTCCATTTCAAAATTGCATAAGCCTAATTTGAGCGTTAAATGAACATTTAGACAAGATTCAGATTCTGCTTACAAAAAATCTCACACAAAAGATTATTAAAACCATCAATAACGTAACACTTTAATGAGCTGATGTCAAGAAAATCTATACTTAGTGTTATCGATCTTTCTACTTTAGGAATTTGACGAATTTACCGATACTCCTCGGATTCCTTTTCCTTTTAAATAACAAAAGTACTCGGTCGGTCGTCATCCAAATAGCAGTCCAAAATCCGCTGCTTGCAAAGAGCCCAACGAGAGGCGCTAATGTGATTTGGACATAAATACCAGAGTCATCAGAAACTTTTTAGGGAGGTTGCTAGAGCGATTAAGTATCTCTAAGAATACAGCGAGGTCTATAACCACGAGGAGAATAATCTCCAGGAGTTATAGAAGAACAATATTTACCAACCAATATTTTCTCGCACATGAAACAAACGTAGGTACTCTTAAGTAATAAAATTTATTCTTTAGTGTATTTTTTCATTTTGAACACGTCGTGGTTAAAACTCTCAATTCAATTCATAGTCTACTAGATGATTCAAGAACAGAAATTGACTTTGAGGTTTCGATTTTTGCTCATCTAATAATCCTTTTCAACCCTTATCTTCGACTCTCTCAACTAAGGACTAATATAGGAATCAATATCTATTAATAAAACATGTCTAAAATTACATTCTATTTATTTGAAATGGATTTTTAGGTAAGCAAAAAAATCAACAACAAAACAACACAATGGCAACATTCTTCAGTCCAGGAGCACAAGCTCAGCAAAATGAAAAAGTGGTAGTCGAAACCACCACAGTGACACAAACCAACGCTTACGCCACACCAGTGGCAAAGAGAGGAGGATTATATGTGTTTGTACAGGTCATGTCAGCGTTAACCGGTTTGGCCATATTAGCGGCTGGAGTTCTTCTTTTGGTGGGCTCTGCTTTGGCCGTTTCAGATTATACAAGATACACAACAACAACTGGTATTTTATGGATCATATCCTTTGCTTTACTATTCGTGGCCTCTTTATTTGGTTTCTTATCGTCAAGTGGAATTTTCAAGAAAATTACAAGATCTCCCTATCATGGAATGAACATTTTCGGAAACATTTCCTTCCTCATTGGATCAGCATTAATGGTAATCGGCGCAGCCTTCTACATTGCCAGGACCAATGCGTCCATTTTTGAAGCAGGAATGATTCTTTTCATTGTTGGAAGTGCTTTAATCCTCTTACATTTTGCGTTGAGAAATTATGCAACTGTTTTGGATGCATTGCACTTGTATCGTACCTATCTACCAATAAATAATAGAACAGTAAGCGGCACTTATGATGTTGCACCAAAAGAGCATGTTGCGGGTTTGTACTTGAATGGAATCGTGTCCACAATTTACACTGTCGCATCAACCGTTCTACTCCTTGGTTCTATCTGTTGGTTAATTTTCTATCGTAACGGCAGCAACGGCATAATATTGAACGAAGCATCAATTCTTTGGA
This sequence comes from Acrasis kona, assembly GCA_026419775.2. Lineage (NCBI taxonomy): Eukaryota > Heterolobosea > Eutetramitea > Acrasida > Acrasidae > Acrasis > Acrasis kona. Next base: position 36,311 of record JAOPGA020001460.1, on the reverse strand, counting down.
TCGTGGCCGGAGGTTTGTATTTTGTTGGAGGTGTGTTACACATTGCCGCACGTAGATAAATGAATGTAAATAATAAATTATAAAAACACAATATACTTCACTGCTTGTTTGTTGCTTTGTCCATTAGAAAGCCACACATTATTGTTTGTAAACACAAAGAACGAACATGAGTCAACAAGTACACAAGCCAACGCTCACGCAGCAGTCACCTCAAAAACCAAAAGCCCTACGACATTAAACATCAGTGAACAAAATGTTTCCAATTTCTAATTGATTGAACACTGATTGAACATTTTGCACGTACTTTCAAATCAAGTGCCTTGGGAATGGCTTTTTTGGAATAGGTGTTGTACCTTATTACTTCAACAAATTGAGCATTTTTTTGAATTGAGTACAATGTTGATTAGGAAAAAAAGTATTTATTACAGGAGCTACAACAACGATTATGCGGTTGTACAGTGTGTGTAATTGCTTTTAGGAAGACTCTTCTGCGGAGTCATTAGTTTCCGCCTTCTCCTCATCTTCAACTGTGGCCTTACTCTTTTTCTGTCTCTTGCTCAACTTCTTATCTTGATATGATAGATAATTCTTTTGCCTTTGTTCACTGTTGTTGTTGGACTTGACTCCTTTCTTTACTCTGGATCCAGGTGCGATTGTCAACAAGTCTTTGTAGTTTACATTCCTTCTTGTCCTTGTTTGCTTTGCGATGATGTTCTTCTCACTCACGCTACTTTCCTTGACGTTTCTTTTGGCACGGTTAATGGGATTTGAAGTTCTATCTCTCCAGTTGTGTGATTTGACAGCTTCACTTTGTTGTACTTTGGGCATTGTGCTTGTTTTTGTTTGTTTGGATGTCGAATTCATTTTTCATTTCATCGAATTTATACCTCACAAATGCTGTAACGGAAAGACAGCGTTGACTACAGATTTTCTAGTGATTGATTGAAAATTAAGATTGTAATACTTTACATTGAAGTAAATATAAATTAGCTTGTTGGCAGTTGTTATAATAGAAACAAATCAAGAGTTGTTCATTGTAAGTTATGTGTTTAATGAAGTAATTTTTTGTTCCTTGCGGTGGTGCATATCTCATTTTACAAAATGTTGCATACAGAAGATTTCTCCGCTTTTTTCTGGTCCTTTGGAACCTCTTCTTTAACTTCCTTTGGTTCTTCAACATATTCCTTCGTTTCCTTCGCTTCTACTACTGGCTTCGAACTGTAACCTAATTGACCACAATCCTCCACAACAACATCAGCCGTTACTATCTCTCCAATTGAATTACCGTGAATGTCTAATTTCTTTATAACATCCATCCCTTCTATAACCTTCCCAAAAACTACATGTTTTCCATTATAACTAAAAAATTAACAATGAATAAAATGTGTGTGTTACTCTTGAGCTTTAGATGTCGATATAAAAAATTGGCACCCGTTTGTGTCTGGTTCGTTGTCGACACCTGCCATTGATAATGTTCCAATTCCGTGTTTAAGTGTGAAATTTTCGTCTTCAAATGGTTTTCCGTCGTAGATGCTGACTGAACCAATTCCATTCCCTTCTACAATGTCTCCTCCTTGAATTAAAAGTCCTGGTATGATTCTATGAATTTTTGATCCTTTATAGTACAGTGGTTTGTTTGTGCGGGGACAGATTCCCATCTCACCAGTACATAGCGCCCTAAAATTCTCAGCAGTTTTAGGTGTGGTATGTTTGTCGAGCTAATGTTGATATTTAGATTGAGTCTGGACGACAAGTACTTACCTTAATTAACAGTCTACCAACATGCTCTTTATTGACAGACAAATCGAAATAGACGTGAGGATAATTGATATTTTGTGAATTTTCATCTAATAACATTGACTTCCATAACCCATTGTATCGACCCACATCAGCACATTGCGGCCATAATCTGGAGCACTCTGCTTCAAAAAGTTTTTTCTCTTCAACAAAAGACCTCCACTTGGTGCTTACGTTATGGCAAGCGACTAGCTGTCTACTACCCAAAAATCTCATGACGTGGAGAAATACATTTGGAAAATGCACAAGTTCTAAAAGTTTGAGGTTTTTAAGTTTTTTAGACTCAAAGTTTCCATTTCCAACGAAAGGTCCCTTTTCTGAGACACTTTTGGCCTCTGCTGAATCTTCTTGCTCTGGTTTGTCTTCTTGGACTTCATCTTGTTGAGGCTCTGGCTCTGGCTGTGGCTCTGGTTTTGGTTCTGTATTGTTATTCTCCACCTGCTCCGCTGTGTTTTGTACTTCTTCACCGACATTGACCTGTTCCTCTTGAGATGTCTTTAGCTGCTCTCCAATATCGGTACCATTTTCAGGTGATACCACTTCAGACATTTTGAAATTTACAGTTTTCCTTACAATGGTTCGAAACAAAGACATCAAGATATCAAAGAGAAGTTTGCTTAAAAGAATAAAGGAGTTAAAGATAATAAAGACAGATGCTATTATAAACAACGCATCGATAATCTAAATGCTCAAATTTACTTTGATCGAATTTATGATGGCAAATAAAGTTTCCATCAACATGAAATACCGGGACATCAAACTGGTAATCATTGTACCATTCTTGATTTTTAGTAATATCCCTTTCCTCTAAGGCGAACGGCTTTTTACAAGATTCCTTGTATGTCACTTCAATTTGCAATTAACAACCTTACATTAAATTCCAAGAAGTCTTCCTTGGCTTTATCGCATAGTCCACATTGTGTTTTTGTATAAATCGTTACCAATCGGTTCACAGACGCTCCGCTGAGCATCACCCTTGTGCACAAGAATGTCATTCAGGTTGTTTCTTACAAAATGTTGGGCAAGGTTTTTCACTTCAACCATCAACAAATACGTAGAAGGGCATTCCATGTGCACACAGTTTTCAAGCAAGAACCACAGCTATCACGCAAAGACAAGAGAAGGTTGATCGCAAAAGAGCAAGAATCAAAATATCAGATTGTTGTAGACGAAAAAGCATTAAAAGGATACATACCAGTTATTGGATTGGAAGTTCATGCCCAAATCACTACGAACAGTAAACTCTTTTCAGGGTCGAGCACGAAATTCAACATTCAAAGACCAAACGATCACGTGAGTTTGATGGATGTTGCAGCACCAGGCACATTACCAGTTATAAATAAAGCTTGTGTCGAACAAGCTATCAAAACAAGTCTTGCTCTATCCGGACAAGTTCAACTCGTCTCACAATTCGACAGAAAACATTACTTTTATCCCGATCTACCACATGCGTACCAAATCACACAACAATTCAAACCCATCATGAGAGATGGTCATTTATTAATTTTAATTGGTCAGGACCAATACAAGCCCATTCGCATACAAAGACTTCAAATCGAAATGGACAGCGGGAAGAGCATACATGAGCACGATCACATTAATTCTCTAATAGACCTCAACAGAGCAGGCATCGCCCTGATGGAAATTGTTTCGCACCCAGACATTGCAAATAGTTCGGAGGCCGCATCCTATTTGAAGAAGTTACAATACTTGTTGAGACATTTGGGTACTTGCGACGGTAACATGGAAGAGGGATCTCTTCGTTGTGATGTTAACATTTCAGTTCACAAACCAGGTCAACCATACGGAACCCGATGTGAGGTCAAGAATCTTGCCAGTATTGTGTCCGTATCAAAAACAATTGACTATGAGATTCTAAGGCAGATTGAATTGATTGAGAGCGGAGGCAACGTACTTCAGGAAACTAGATTGTTCGACCAAAAGTTAAACAAGACCATTGTTTTGAGATCCAAAGAAGATGCGCCCGATTACAGGTTTTTCCCAGAACCCGACCTTCCTCCTCTTGTTGTGAAACAGGAATTCATTGACCAATTAAAAAGTTGTTTGCCGGAGTCACCTGATGAAATTGTAAAGCGATTACAAAATAAATATAATTTGCAGGCTGAAGATGCTCAGCTTGTGTTGCATATGGATGCTGTTGATTTGTTTGAAAATACCATGAGTCAACCAGGTGATGATAACAGGAATGCAAAGAGCGTTGTAAACTGGATAACGTCCGAGTTGATGGGTTTGTTGAATAAAGATGGTTTATCATTCGCTGAATCTCCTCTCTCGGTGCAACAAATTGCTTCTCTAGTCGATGCTGTCGGTTCCGAACAGGTTTCTGGTAGGATCGGTAAGCAAATTACTCAAATCATGTATGACGAGAGTATGCAACAAGATAAAAAACAAAGACTTGCTTTGCAAATTGCTGATGAAAAAGGATGGAAACAAATAAATGATGTACAATACTTGAGTGATATATGCGAAAAAGTTGTGCAAGAGGGCCAGGAACAAGTAAAAAAGGTTCATGCTAATAGAAGAGTATTGGGATCATTGATAGGAAAAGTGATGGAAATAACAGGAGGCATGGCTAATCCAGAAAAGGTCACAAAAATCATGCAAGAAAAATGTGGTCTACAATAAACGAATCATTAAACAAATGGGTTATCGATGAAAAATTAATTTATTCCTTGAATGCGTGTGTTCCTTCCTTGATGTGCTTCTGTTTTGCGATGGCACCACCGATGGCACCGACAACACCGCCAACAACTGTTCCTACAACTGGTATGACCGAACCAATGGCAGCTCCAGCAGCGGCTCCCTTCAAAACTTCATGAGTATGAGCTGGGGCCTCACCTAGAGTGGTAGTTGGCACCACAGTTCCGTCGGTCGGTTGATGTTTTAGGTTCTCTGATGGGTTGACAACAGCAACTGGGTTAACGGGTCCATCAACCTTGCTCAAGTCAGTTGGCTTCTTTGGCAACTTGCCACCATCAACCACATTAGTGTGGTGGTATTGACTGAATGCTGAGTATTGGTTCAAGAAGCCAGTTGGTTGGTATCCAACTGGTTGTGGGTTGGCCTTCAAGTACGACTCTCTGTTCCAGCTTGACCCGTGCTTCTCATAGTCATTGTACATGTTTCTCTCCCATGACAAGTGAGTTTGATTAGCGTTGGTCAACAGTGGAGCACCGCTCACAACGGTTGAGGTGTGGTATTTGGTGAATGTTGGATATTGGTTGAAGAAACCAGTTGGCTTGTAACCTACTGGTTGTGGGTTGGCCAATACCCACTTGTCCATGTTCCAACCGGTCACGTCCTTTTGGTAAGCACCGTACATGCTCTTCTCCCAGTTCAAGAACGAGTCGTTGGTGTCTATGACTCTGGTGCTTCCGCTTCCTACTTCTCTTACGATTGTGTCTTCGTGTACCTTACGGACGACGGGGTGGACCACTTCCTTGACGACGTTTTGTTCACGAACCTCAGTGATGACTGGTTGAACGTGATGCTCGATGTGTTCCTGACGGACGACTTGAGCGACAACTTCACCTTCACGTACTTCGTGTTTGGCACCTGATTGGTGCGTTACGACTGGTGCTTTGGTGGCGTTTAGTTGAGCAAGTCTTAATTTCTCTGCTTCCAAGTCTCTGCTTCCAATTTCCTCATAACGAGTTTGATCTGTTGCCTTTTGTACTACGGTGCCTTGTGCAACGTTCTTGACTACGTTTTGTTTTTCGAGTTCGATGATTTTTTGTTCGTGGATCTCTTGTACGACTGGTTTGTGTACGACTTGAACGTTTTGTTTTTCGATAACGTTTCCAAGTACTGCCTTGTCGACGACGTTAGTGACGACCGCATCCTTTTGGACGACGTTTGTTACTGGTACCGTTTCGGTGGTAATAGTGGTCTTTTGGGCGACTGGTACTTCTTGCTTGTGTGAGTGCATCGTTTTGTGTTTGTTGTGTTTGTTTTTGTTGTTGATACATCGGATCGCATTCCTTTCTTTTATATCCAATCATCTAAAAATAAAATCTATTATTAATGATATCATCGAGGAATTGTATTCTAATGGTCATTTCTGAATAGAATGCGGGCAAATGGGGTTTTATATCACACTAAGTATAGTATCGTGTTTCGAAGCGTTACAAACTAAAACCAGATATTGATAAGTTGGTTTTATTTTTTAAAATCATTAAATGTGAATAAGATTTTTATAGACCATAGATTTTAAGTTACTTGTTCAAGTCGTAAAATGGGTAATGTTTTGCTTGTAGGCAATTTGCTGATCATCATCAAATTGTCGATTATAATAGATGTTCCACGAATATAATTCGACTGTAATAAATCTGTTTTGGTATTGTTTAGTGAGTGTCAGTAACGAGGATTTCTATTAGACAACAGAGATTTATGTCAAGGCTTGAATCAAACACTCAAACACTCTTGGTTATGAATCGACAATCCCCGAATCTCTCAATCTATACCGTGATGGTAAGGTGAGTATTAATTTATCGCGACAATATTTTAAGTGCTGTGGCAGAGTTGATTTAATACAATTTTGCAAAATTTACCGCCATATCCCCATCTTTGAAAACACATTCGTCAACAGTCCCTAAACTTCAACAGAGAGCTTGCCCTGTAGCTTAACAATTGGCAGGATATGGACACCAAACAAAAAGACAATAGATAGAAGTCAAACTTATCAAAAATACATTACTAATTTACTGCTTAGGTTTTCTGTTCCTAAATTCTTCAACTGGTTGGACTAATACATATCCCTGTCCTGTGAAATTCATTTGTAGCTCCTCTCCACTACTTCTTCCAAATAGGGCCTTGAGTTTAATGTTGGTCTGAAGAGATACATTTAAAGATGATGTCCACATGACGGTGTTTTGTGGATCTGTGGTGACGGAGCCGTTGACTGGTAACACAATTGGGTCGCTTTCGGTTGTTACACTAATGAAACCGGGACCGGTAAGTTGAACGTTGAAGAGGCCACCTTGCATGAGTCCAGACACGCTTCTCAACATCTTGATGTCCCACTTAACTGTTGCTTCGAAGGCCAATACATCATCTCCATTTACAAGAACACTTTCTCCTGCTTGCAAATAAAAGTTCATAACCTTCTTACCATCATCCGCAACGTAAACTGTGGAGTTGTCAGCTTTTGCTGTGGCCTTTACCAAAGTCATTCCTTCGCTGGTTAAACCTTCTTTCAAGGCCTTTCCAACGCCATGTTCGAATATGCCTTCTCTTGAAAAATCGAATTGTCCAGTGTATGCAATCATCGATCCAAATTTAATCCAAACAAGTTGGTCTTTTTGTGATAGGATTGAGCACACCTTGTTTGATGCTAACTCAAATCTGAACCTTGGTGGAGGGCTTATGAATTGTTGGAAAATTGCAGTAGCAGATGGTGGTTGTTGTGCCATTTTGTTTTTTTAATTTTGGATAGCCCGAGTCCGATCAACTTATTTATGATATTGGCGAGGTGTCAGGAGTGAAGTGCCATTGGATGGTATCACCGTCTCTCTGTCACAAATCATTTTCGGATATTACGATTGGATTGCTCCCCAATTGTCAGAAATCAAGACACTAACCACCCCGAAAAAGGAAGAATGATTCCTTTGTTTTGTAATATCAATGATGTCTCAGGAGACTCAGACCAATAAACATGAAAAGGAATCCTACGCACTCAAATCATTCTATTTCGACCGAAGGAGTAATTGAAGTTATTGAACCGAAAGAAAACAAGAATTTAGTAAAAGTATTTTAATATTTTGGTGTTGAAACTAAAAGATCTGGTGTTTGTCTTATAAGATGTTTTAAAACACCAGTTTGAGAGTTCTTGAGGACAAAGTCATAAGCCTCCTGAACATTTTTAAATTTTCTCATTGAATAAGCTTGTGCAAGTACACCCGCAACAACAGGTGATGCCATTGATGTTCCAGTTTTGTAACAAGTTGGCGTGTTGACACAAGTTGACAGGATTTCATCACCAGGTGCAACAATATTCACACACTCTCCAAAGTTACTAAACATGGAAAGATTATAGTCTTTATCAGAAGCCGCAACACATAACACACCCTTAAGGCGACCACCAGGTGCATGCGAACATGCATCTTCGCTATTATTTCCAGCCGACGTCGAAAAGGCAATTCCAGCCTCAACAAGTGCCATAATAGGCTCTTGCAACACACCGAAAACGTAATGAGATCCACCGAATGACATGTTAACCACGCTCGGCTTACCACTAGATTTGTGTTCCGATAAGACGTAGTTTAGTCCCAAAATAACATCTGCGGTTGATGCTTTACGATCGTCATTCATGACCTTGACCGAAATCAATGTGGCCTTTTTGGCAACACCAAATGTCTTTGATGCAGCAATCCCTAAGTTTGATTCAACACATTGAAGATGTGTAAAAACTAACCTGCGACGTGTGTTCCGTGCTCTGTTGTATCTTTATGGTCAGAGATTGAAAATCCCCATTTCACTCTACCTTCGAATTCTGGATGGTCATCTTTGACTCCAGAATCGACAATAAAAATGTTTACTCCTTCTCCTGTTCCATTAAAAACATAATTTCCATCCATGACGCGATCAATCATGTCGAGACCATATGTTACATTTTTCTGTACTACACGCGCCAGACTGTTTTTGTAGGGTATGTCTATGGTGCGTATGGGTGGTAACTCTTGTGATTTGGTGATGGAGATGATGTTATTTTCTTTTCCTAGCGCAGCGGCAGTCTGCTCGTCCATAACTGCAACGAATCCTATTATCCCTGATTTTTCACCGAAATTGAATTCTCCTTTGATGACCATGTTTGATTTGAATTGAGTCGAAATGTTATCAAGCGCATTGTTTGTTAATGTTTTGATAATGTACTTGTGTTGTTCGGCATATGTGATTGTTACTACAAGGAGTAGCACACACAACAGTTTCATTTTATTATGTGAACCTTATTTCCCGCATTAGTGTTTACAATCATGATGATTAAACATGCATATAAGCAGTATGGTTGTTGATTCACATCACTATAATTACATCATGGCAGTTATACTATAGAGAATGACAGTTTAATGTACATTTATTCATACAGAAATCAAATATAGAACAGCTTGATGCTCGCAAAATTTGTAAAGTTACACCAGCCAGGATATTCAGACCTTAGAAAGACAGCAATTTCATCTCCTGGTTGAATAGATTTTATAAAGTCACTGTCCATGAAAAAATCCTTCTTGTGCAATTGCCAGCTGCTTGTTGCTGTTAGGTTGGTGTAACACCTGGTTCTATTCCCCACCTCTTCATTATTTCTAAGGAGAGAAATCTCACCATAAGTATAACTTCCATTGTAGGTGCCATGATGCTCCCTAACATCACTCCACCCTTGGTCGTGAGAACTTACTTCAAATGCAATTTTTGTTATTTTAAAAGGCTCACCTGTTATTGGTGAAGTCCCTGTTGGAGCCTTTATGCTCAAATAATTATGATTGGCATTTACTTCCCTAAAACTCTGTGCATTTTCCCCGGTAATGCTTGCAGTATAGTTTGCAAATTCAAGTATATTAATGACAATGTCTAATGGTATCGGGCATAGCACTCTCGATTGTTCGTACCTGCCCGTTTGAGTGAGCATTTCTACAACTTGGAGAACATCATCAACTTCCTTTTGCTCCATGTCTATATGATTTTGTGTTTGGTTTGTCAAGTATTTGATGGTTTTGGACGCCCAACTTTTGATTGTGTCCATTTTTACAAGTATTTTACAATTCATGTTCATGCGAACTTCGAAACACGTAAAGAACCTACCGTTTGGTGCGTAAAGAATATAAACATTAACATTATTATACCAAGCTTTGAGACTTCTACGTCTTCTAAATCATCAATCGCTTATAGAATGCATTTAGAGCCAGGACATGTTTAAATGTTTATCGGGTTGCAATATCTGTCTCTCATGTAGTTTGTACTCATTTTATGCTTAATACAAAATGTCTGTCATGATGTATTCGCATTTGGTTAAAAACTATGCATCTTTCGTCTTTGTGAAGTTCACAAAAAAAGTTGACTGTGTAAACTAAAATTAGAATGAAGGGGTCTTCTGAGGGGAGCAAGCACACGTTGAATGTTCTATCCAAGTCATTCAGCCCAAAAAGTTCAGCTTCAATGCTGCCTCCTGTATCACCACACAAAAGAAAGTTTGAGCAAGTATCACAAACTAAGGATAATTTGTCATTCTCGGAATATACACAACATTTTGATATGAAGCGCGAAGTGGGAAATGGTTCATTTAGTGTTGTATATCAAGCAATAAAACGCGTTAAATTAGAGAGTAGAAAGCCATATTATTGTATATTTAAACAGGTGCAGGATACAAGCACTTGTTCTCATTTAAAAGCTGGTAAACATTATGCCCTTAAGCGCATCACATGTTCGCAAAATGCTGTAAATACGATGAAGGAGGTTAAAATTTTGTACTTATTAAGAGGTGAACAACACATTGTTAAAATGGAAGGAGGAGTTAGAGAAAGGGATGCAGTTACATTGATACTCGATTATGTTGCACACGCCTCATTCACAACTTACTTTCGTTGCATGGTGGTCGCCACGGTCAGACAATTCATGTATAAATTAATGGTTGCTCTAAGAAATGTACATAAACATAACATTGTTCATAGGGATGTAAAACCCGCAAATTGTTTATTTAATCCTTCTTCTAATGAGTTCGTCTTGACTGATTTCGGTCTCGCCGAACATACCGACAACATTAAAAAACAAAATCGGCGAAATGTTGGCACCAGAGGTTTCCGCGCACCAGAGCTTCTTTTAGAGTCAAACGATTATGGGTGTGCTGTTGATGTCTGGAGTGCTGGCATCATACTGTTATCTATTCTCTCTTGCAGGTATCCCATCTTCCAATCCAAGGAAAATGAAGCTGCAGTTGCGGAAATCATTGCATTGTTTGGCGAAGAAGAGGTCAAAAAACTTGCCAAAAAATTAGAAAAGAAAATTCTTTTTTTTCAAAATGTTGACTTTGACCCACCGGTAATAACCGATGTAGATTCCGTAAAGTTATTGTGTAAGAACTTGAATAGTATCAATCCAGATCTTGAAAACTACCCGGACAGTGTTTATGATTTGCTGTTTCAATTGCTCAAAGTGGATCCCAGTGAAAGAATAACAGCTGAAGAGGCATTAAATCATGAATTCTTCAAACAATAAAGACAACTACTAAACTTTGATCCACTTTTACATTTGCTTGCTCCTCTAGATCTTTCATATCGTTGTCTCTTTTCCAATCATCGAAAAATGGATTTACAAGCAGTCCTTATTGACAATAATAATAACACGTCGGCTCCAAATAATTGAACCAAATTAAAAGATACAAGAGGCAAGACTCGGTGGGATGAAGATATCAGCGAGCGGAACAACATTCAGGTGTACTTGAGTGTTGCATTCAATTTTGAATATTTATTTAAAAATCTTCTGGGCTCATGTATTTACTTTTAGATTCGTAAGGCCTTAAAGGAACTGCAAACTTTCTTGTTCCCATCTCAAAATTGTTCAAAATTAGCTCCTCTAAAAAGTCGTCATCATTGTCATCAAAGTCTAACTCAACCACGGGCGAGTTTGAGCTACTACCATCAAGTGGCAGCCAGTTTCCACCACCTATTCTTGAAGGCTTACGAACATAATACGCACCATCACGAATTTCTTTGTTCTTTGTAAGTTTTTTATGAAGCCTCGACAATTTGCTCTCCCTCAATTTTTGTATTCTAAGTTCTTCTCTCAGCATCATGGCAGTATAGCGCTGCTCGCTTGCTCTCAAGTAAACCTTCTTCTTATTTAGACTTGTTGGAGAATTTTCTTCTAACAAGAATGAGCTGTCATAACCATTTTGACGGTTCTGCTCCATCGTCCATTTCAACCTCTCCTCCAAAGCACCCCTGCGTAGAATGTTTGTGGTACTTGCTTGGGCTGTAGGGAAGTTGTTTGCACCTGTCTCCCTGTCATTTTGTGCCATCTCCTCAATCATCTTCATCATATCATCAAGCGATTGTCCTTTCTTTGCACCCGGTAATTTTATCTCACCACTTGCTTCGGTGCCCTCGACATGGTCATCAATCAATTCCTCAAATTCTCTCATTGCGTCCAAAATTACTCTGTCTGGAAATTCATACCTAATAAGCTTCTGCTTCAAAATAAAATTCTTCACATCTTTTTTTAAGTGACTTTCACTCCTAACTATCCTCGGTCTTCTAGAGCCTAGATTGTCAAGCTCAGATATTATTTTGATTTGTTTTAGGTCTTTTTTTGAAATCTCTCTCGCTGTTGTTATCTCCTCTAACTGGCAATGGTTTTTCCCACCATATAAATCAAACTTTGTAGAGGGATTGGTATGCTCATGATTTTTAAGACATTCGTTTATTTTTAATGGCTCCAATTTGACAGGAATATGCATAACTCATCAAGCTGGCCCTGTGGTTGCTCGATTTTCGTAGATTTTATCGGAGTTTATGAACCAAAATGACTACTACAAAAATGGAATAAGTTTTATTAAAACAAATCTGGTCAAGACTGTCGCAGCTAGCTGGTTCAACGTAGCTTTCACTTATATCGATTTATGCAAGATGCTTCTATTAAGGGTTATTAATTAAAAACTGGTTGGGGGCTTATAAAAGAAGAGCTCTTTTTGTTAAAAAGCATCCTAAGAGTGCATTCATTAACACTGGACCTTTCGATCATGACGATAGTGATGCCCGCATTATTGAAAACTGTCCAGAGTTTGACTTTTTATGTCCTCTCAAATTCGAAGATTTGGAGGATGTTGGGGAGTATGGGGCAAGGTTCTGTAACCAGTGCAAACAGAAGGTTTATCACTGCGGCAATGAACATACACTAATAGAGCATGTGAATGAAGGTCATTGTGTATCTTACATCAAAGAGAGAGTCACGATATTTTTTTTGAATTTTTTGATCTCGTAACAATCAACCGGAGTTTGATAAAATTCTCCGAGAAATGCTGTGAATATTAATATAAAATGACGGTCATGTCAAGGTGGTTTGCTGCGACCATTGTCTTGTGCGCCATATCTGTTTGCTATTGTGTATCAGAAAAGCCATGGGACAGATTTAACCTTGCTCCATCATCAAGAACCATCTACCCTGTGTCTGTGTACAAAACTACCGGTAGTATTGTTGACCCAAGCGCTGTGCTCACGGGAAAACCCACTGGGATTGATCCAGGCTCATACATCACGTTGGACTTTGGAAAAGAAGTTGGTGGAATCATCACACTCAGTGTACATTCAATAAGTGGACAAGGTGTAGAGTTGGGTTTGGGATTTTCTGAAAGTAGTCTGTTTGTCGGTGTTGCTAGTGACTCGTCGGCCAACTGCTGCAATTCGGACGGAGTCCTTCTAAAAACATTTAAAGGAAAGGAAGTGTGGACCACACCCCCAGAATACCTACGTGGTGGTTTCAAATATTTAACTTTATCCAACAACTCTACTGGTCGCATCAACATTGACCGAGTTTCGCTCGAATGGACACCTAGCCCAGACATGAAGAATCCCAGAGACTACCCCAACTATTTTTATTGTAGTGATGATTTATTGAACCGTATATGGTATGCCGGTGCATACACCATTCAAATGTGTACGATCAAAAGCAGTCAAGGAAGAGCATGGCCTCCTCCGAAATCTCTCTGGAATAACAACGTGGTTGTAAGTTTAGGAAGCAGTGTACTTGTCGACGGCGCCAAGCGCGATCGCACAATTTGGGCTGGTGATCTTGGTGTGTCCATTCCCTCAGCATTCGCAAGTACAAATGATCTAGACGCCATTAAAAATGCAATGGATACGTTGTACAGTGTTCAAAAGAACACTGGAGAGCTGCCATGGTCCGGTCCTGTTTTCAATCTTTGGGGATCAGACACTTACCATCTGTGGACTCTACTTGGTAGTGCTTTGTATTATGACTACACACAAAACACTGAATGGTTGACAAAGAACTGGCCTCGCATCAAGTTGGGTATCGAATTTAGCGCTGCAAAAGTTACAAAAGATGATTTGATGGAAGTTACATTAACAAAAGACTGGGCAAGAGGAGGAATGGGTGGACTTAACATTGAGGCGAACGCACTTCTTTACAAGGTCCTCACCTCTAGCGTCCATTTGGCCACAAAGGTTGGAGATGAAGTGAGTGCAAAGAAATACACTAATCTTGCATCAAGGATCAAGAAGGCAGCAAACAACATTCTTTGGGACGAAAAAGTTGGTTTATTCAAAGACAATCCAACATCAACCACATATCCACAGGATGGGAATTCCTTATCCGTTTGGTACGATCTTGTAGATGGAGGTGACCGCGTAACCAAGATATCAAACAACTTGAAGGCCAGATGGACAAAATTCGGAGGAAGAACAGTTGAGAAGAATAGTGTTTCGCCTTTCGTTGGAGGAATGGAAGTACACGCACATTTCACTGCAGGTCATGCTGACTTTGGTGTTGAACAGATCAAAACCCAATGGGGTTACATGCTTGACTCTCCTATCGGAACGAACAGTACATTCTGGGAGGGTGTCCTCTTGGATGGTTCATTCGATAATGGAGCGCCTTTCATGAGCACGGCGCATGGATGGGCTGCTGGTCCTACTGCTGCATTAACTTTTTATGTATTGGGTTTGAATGTTGATAGAGATCAACAATTAAGTTTCATTCCACAACCTTCTAATCTTAAATTTGCACAAGGGAGCATTACTGTTCCTGCAGGCTTAGTAACCGCTGAATGGAAGAGATCCGAAAACTTTACCATGAAGTTGAATGCACCATCAAACTCTTCGGTGAAGGCTGGCGTTCCCACGTTTGGTGAAAAGGTTACAATAAAATTGAACAACCAACTTGTTTGGGATGGGGACAAGGCACTTCCTGGTTATCAAGTAGTTCGTCGTGGTTCCTACCTGGATCTTTCGTATAGCGTCAAAGATACTAAAGAAGCGGTAATTGTTTGTAATAAAGTTTAATTATTTTACGCAATACTTGTGTCGCATTAGGATATCACTTTGAAGGATTCGTGGTCGGGCAATGATCGAAAAGTCAAGAAATCCGTACTTTTACAAAACTAAATATACTCTGTACTATTTTAGAAGATATTTTCTTATTATAACCCACAAACAAAATTTAAACAATGCTCTTGTCATCATATGAGAGAGAGGACATAATGAATCACAGATCTCTACCAAATTTGAAACCAAAGAGCAATATTGTCAATAGCAAAACAGAAACACGCGATTGGTATTTATGGGAGATTGAAAGAAGAGACATCCGATCGTATAGAAGATCAAATAGCTTCAAGAAGTAAGGATGCAATTGCATATAGAATAGCTTTTCAAACTAACGACTTGGAATTGTTAGTTCGAATAATAAATATTTAATTTACATGATGCAACTTCCATTCTACATTTTTCATAAATTTACGCAGTTACTAAATCCTTTCCGTTTTGAGATATTCGCGTATACTAAGTTGTCGACTTGATATTGTAACAATAAGTTTTACTTAGAAGAGTTATTCAAAAGCGACTTCTTCGAGCTGTTTCATCATAAAAAAATGGAATTCGAAACAGGTAAAGAAAAAACAAGCTTACTAAGAAGAATTAAGGATATCTTCTCTCGCAAGCAGAGATCAAAAGTACCACAAGCACCATCCGCGACACCTCTACCGATCTCAGCACCACTGACAACCATAGTACCATCCTATATCGAACCCACCCAATCACCCTACTTTATAAAACCAAACAACTCAATTAGATGGCTTGAAACTGATGATCCGCAGTATGTAGAGGTCTTGGAGGGTTTTACGGGCACAGGAATGACGACTCCACGTATTAATAAACTAAAAGAAATTAGAATTGGAAAAATAGCATTCACACCAAAAAACATTCACAAATTTGAAAAGAATTTAAAAAACGAGAATAATGTTAAAAGAGTTTACCACGGTACTTCTTGGGCCGCTGTTGAGCAAATAATAATGAATGGATGGAATAGAAACAATAATTTCTTTGGTGGCAGTAGTTTATTGAGTCATGGCTATGCTAGCCTAAAGAAGGGCGGAGCCGCTTTCTTTAGCATGCTTGTTGCAGACATCAATATCGGCGAGAAATATCAACCAATGGGAGAAAACGTAGTATCAAACTACAAAGCCGTACCAAGATACATTATCATTTATTATTAACGTAATTATTTAATAAATAATAATTAAAAAATTGACAACTTGAACGAAATACTTTTTTATCATACATATCTAGATGCTTCCCTGCAAACAGCCACTGCTTCCGGTATCAAAGGCGCCCATAGTTGGAAGCCATGTATTGGAAGTCCTCTTTGTATCCTGATGGTGCATCTCTCATCAAATCTCTTTTTTAAGAAATTAGACAAGTCTTCGCACTCATCAGCAGTCCTCTCACAATCTGAATACGAAACAAATATTCGTGTCGTCGGTCCTAATTCAAATTGAAAATCCTTTTTCTTGATGAGATGATTAAAAGAATATTTTATTTTTTCTTCTTGAGTGAGGTCCAGGACGGATTCTAACGTGGTTCCAAATTGTTTCGAAAAACACACGTCAATGTTAACTCTTTCTCTGAAACTCTTTGTGCTCATTGTGAGATCAGTCCATGGTGAAAATAAAATTAAAGAATGTACTTTATTACGCAACACTTCTTCTTTTTGAATGTGGTTGGCTAATGAAAGTAAGATCAGATTGCACCCTGCGTCGTCGCCCATCAAAATGACAGATTTGTACTTTTGTGAAACCACAAACTTGAACGCGTCGACTACATCGCTAACGGCCTTCTCCACCGTAAATTCTGGAAGGACTGGGTAGTTGACACCAAAGAAATCAACAACGGTATTTTTTTGTTCGGAGATGATCTTGTAGACGGAGTTACCAGCATCTGGAGTTCCAGAAACTAACCCTCCACCGTGTACGTACAAGATGACATTCTTAAATTGGTTTTGTTTGACGACTCTGTCGATAATGTATGTTGAAAAGTTCATTTTTTCGAATATCAAACGGGAATAACGTCTCGTGCTCATCGCGCAGCTTGTGAAAACGGCAGCACCTGCTGTTGTGCTTCGTAGCTCTTGTAAATCTGTTGGTTGTTTTGTTTTTCTTAATACTCTGCCAAGTACGATGGCTTCTGGAGTAATAACACTTTTAGTATTGCCGAAAAATGATTCGTATTTTGCGCAAATGTATATGTATGCTTTCATAAAGTAATAAGAGCTCATATAACGAATGATTAGGGGCAGAAATATAAACGTTATCAAAACCACTATGGCGAGGATGACAGATGGATCCATTTTCGAAAACGATGGTAATTTTTGTAATCACATGTCAACCAGAGTAGAAGAATTGAATGGTTCAATAACAAGATGAATCAAAATGTATTTTTTATAACAACAAATTATCTAGAATACCAGTGACAATCCTAACGCCAGTGCCGCCATCATTATGGACAGCCCTCATCCTCACCCTTGATTCAAGTTGTTGTTTCTATTACTATTAACAAAGGTAAATCAATCAACTTACCATATCACAAATGATGACTAAAGCCATCAAGTGCATGGATGTACCCAAATTCGCAGAACTCATGTACTGATTTATTTCTTCGTTGAGTTGTATTTCGATCTCATTCTTTTCTTTTGTTTTTCTAACTCTAAGAATGTTAACAAATTCATGATTGGCCCAATATACCTTTTATGCGCTCTTCCGATTCGTTTGTTGCGATTATGCAGTAAGCGGAAAATAGGAAGGCTTGACTGGCTTGATTCAGCGCAAACTGCTTCGAACAAATCAGGATAGTCCAGCCTATGATAAGTGAAACTGAGGTATTGTAATTGCTTCTCGTAGCAGATGGCTATTGATCTTTGACCTATTTTGACGTGATAAACTGTGTCCGGGCCTTCGTTATACACGACATTTATAGTGAACAGCATTTGGTGTTGATCTCTCACATTAACGATTTTTAATGATTCCCATTCCCCAAAATGTGTATACTTGTCGTTGTTGAATTTGATTTTGTAACAACCACTAACATCGATCATGATGGAGGTTGATTTGGACCACATGTTATAGTCGTCCTTGAAAGGATTAGTTTTTCTGAAAAGCAGCTTATCCCACTCCTCTATTATTATTAAGATGTTGAGTGTACTTTCCGAATCAATCATTCCTTTAATTGAGTTGGCTAAAAATGTTGAGTGAATCGTAACTTGTGCCTTACTTATTAGAACCCCACGAGGTAATTGTTGAAGGTTAGATATTATAAACCTCTCGACAATCTTTTTTCTGAAGAACCTCTTCGTGTATAATTTAATGTTGATGGAGTTATCTTGAATACAGTTTTCCACTGGGATGAAAGTCACTTGTTGCCACATTGGATCATTTCCTTTGCTCGCCATGGATTGGGCTTTAAAACTACCATTTTTTATATCATAGTAGAGTTCTGCCGGTTAATTTGTGGTAGTCTGAGGTACGTACTAGCTTTATTCTCTATAGCTTCATCGTTTACATATGGCATCGTCATGTCTGTGCGGATGTCAAGATCTGTATTGTCGTCTTCATTTATTGTCAAATCCTCAAATTCTGTTACTGTAGGGCACTCGTTATATTCATTATTGATTGCATTAGTTGGAGATGGAAGTCGTATATTGTCTAACGAGATGTTTTTCGCACCTTGCACTAGTAGTCGTACCGAGATTGATGAGGTATTCATGATTGACAAGTGACAGTCAGATGCTTTAATACAGCAGGGGTTCTATTTTGAAATGGCAGGTCATCTAAAAATAAAATGACATGAACAGTTTACAATTATCATGGTCATTTACCCAAAGGCATGATGTGTAGGTATGTTGTGAAGTGACGGTGAAAAGAAGTTTATAATTGAAACGGAATCTTGTTATTTAATAATCTTTTTTTTTGTATAAAAGACATCCAATCCATTGGAGAAAACTATAAGAATCATCAACAGTATCTCCATCAAAATGGTTGATATCTTCCTCAACACTTGGAGTGGCTTTTTGACTGGTATCTTACTAGAAAAACGCTTAACTACATCCATACTAGTGTAACCAAGTACACTAGCATAAATAGTAGCTTTACGCTTGTCAGTGATATGATGTTATTTAATAATCATACATCTCTTCTGTATACCATTCCCTAAGGTGATTATGTGGTGGGTGTTGGAAATGCTCGTCCATTGTAGCCAACACAAATGACGCCACAGCTTTGGTGTGATCTTCCGGTTTGATATAAAGCAGGTTTGGTATGGGAATTGTTCGACCATTTATAACCCTAACTACGAAGCCCCTGGTATGTCGCTCTATTAGGAATCGGTATTCCTCCCACACGTATTGTTCTGCGGTTTGTGATGTTCTAATTGGATGCTGGCTTAACTGTGACATAAACGCTTCTTGTGATACAATTATCGGCATGATCTTTTTACTAGACAACGTTACTATGACAGGTGATATATCCATTTGTTGTGCCTTTTTGGAAATCGTATTAATGAATTGTTGCTTCGCGGTATTATTTCTCGGTCTGTCAGGATTTTTTCTCTTTGCAAAGTTGTTGAAGTACCTTCCAAGGTCATAGGTGAATTTCCCATTCTGATCACTTCTCTCTACTTCGGATCTTTCTAGTACAGTCTTGAGGTTATGTGTTTGACGGTTGACCTAATATTACAAACAATTACGGTTATAAAACTGTGTTGGTGCATTTGCAATATTAGAAACAGCTGCTCGTAATCCAAGATTAATAGACAGGTTGATGTTAATTAACACTATAGAACCTTTATCATCAATCATACACCAAGAAGAATGCAACATTATAGATTTATAAAAAGAATCAATTTTTATAATGTGTAAATTTGACCTTTTCCATTCAAATACACATCATTGTCGACCTTCAAACCTTCCAGTTTCTTTGCAAAATAAATTCCAAATCCTTCGTTATGATGACTCTTGTTATCGTACAAACGAACAGCACACTTGTCACTATTAATACTCAATCCATCCCATTTGTTATTGTAAATTTCACAATTCTCAACAGTAACACGTCCAGAACTTGATATGGCAACACCATTATACTCGTTGTGATGGATCTTTGTTTGTCTAATGACGGCATCACTCTCACCCATCAACATGACTCCGTCCCACATGCAGTTAGTAATTACGTTTCCTTCTTCCAAGATGCCGCTGGCTTTGTTAGACAACCACAACCCATAATGAGCTGCGTGATGAATATTACAATCTAACAAGGTAACTTGTGCAGCGTTAACAACGTTAACAGCACTAGCGCTACCACTGGAAATATCACAATGTTCAAGAACAACATTTCCTTCTTTTATTTCAATTGCATTTACTTCCTTCTTTCCCTTCACGTTGGAAACGATCACGTTGACTAGTTTACAAGCGGACATTTCAAAAGTAACAACAGGAGCACTTACTCTATTTTCAATATACACTGACCCGACACCCTCAATAATAACACTCTTTTTGATGTGAAGACTTTCCGTGTACCTTCCGGGCAAGATGGTAATCACGTCAAGGTCACGCGCCTGCGCGATCGCTTGCTGAATACTAGGATAACGATTATTTTGAGCGTCAGACGCTTGAGCACTCGGATCGACAGTAAAAACTTTATTACGGAACATCAAAGCCGCTTTTCTTAATACATTTGTCCATTCAATAACATCTTGTTCGTCATCTCCGATCAAAAAGTAATTTCTGTTGGAAGTGAAAACTTTAATGACATGTTCATAGTCAATCTCTAACTTGGCCTCCTTCTTTGGTAAATGTCTAACATGATTTCCGGCCATGGACACAACACCTTTAGGAACGCTGTCGGTTGGATGCTTAAAGTAATACAATTTGTCCTTCTTCAGAACAAAGAACCTCTTTTTTAAAGTTTTGATCGAACCTCCTTGCTTGATCATCCATCCTGATTTTGTGTACAAGTATTTGCTGGTCTTAATGGTTGTGTTTTTTGTAATTTCTTTTAACTGTTCCACCCAACAGTCGGCTTCATCGTCTGATTCTGCGTGAAGATAGGCTGCGTGTGAAAGAGTTGCAATTTTGAATGCAAAGTCTGTTCGGACCTCCCTATCACATCGGGTCACAAGGCGACCTTCTAATTCAATTATGCCTTCATGCGTCAGCGCTTGATCATCCAAAAAGTAATACAATTGGCTGTTGGATAACGTAAAGTAGTAGGGAAGCATGACCGGAGGTGCATTTCTGGGCATGGGTGCAGCTGGATCCTTCAAATATAAGAAACCTCTCATTTGTGCGTTTTGTGACTGTTTGGAGATGGATGCATTGACAGCCTCTTCGACTAACACTCTCTCCCAAATGTCATTATCCTCGCCGTGGCTATAGAACAAGAAGCCTCTGAATGCTTCCGTTTTGTTCGCTGCAATTTGTTGCTGTTGTTGTTGTGCCATGTTACTTAGACCGGAGAAGAATGATTTCTTGAGTGATGGGACCAATGGATTCTTTTTGGGCTCTACTACTGGCGAAGTTACATCTTGTGCCTTATTATCGTCTGAATCTGGTGAAGCAGAAGTAACTCCTGGGGAAGTAGGCGAGTTTAAATTTTGTCCGTTTCCATCTGGTGACGAAGGAGACATTGGAGATGATACACTAGTAGCGTCGCTTGTCTTCGCGACGAAGCTCTTGCGTGATACAAACGATTTTCTACTCGTTCTTGGCGTTGCATTAACAAAACTTGATCCTCTGTTTAGGGCGACGCTCTTTCTGCTCTCCAAACTACCGGCCGGAATGAGATTAACGCAGCCATTAAACTCTGCAACATCTCTCCTCTTGACGACCGCTCCAGTTAAATCAAAACACTCAGTCCATACATTCTCCTTGTCAAATTCATCGTCAACATAAACGTATAGTTTGGTATTGTAAATGCAACAAAATTTTTCAAGCCAACTGTCAGTGTTTGGTGATTTGACCTCAACATATCCTTGAAGTTTGGCGTCTCTGAGAACGTCAAGACTGAATGATTGTTTGTAACCTTGTAATATGTTGTCGCTCCAACTGACAAATGATGCTGCTGACTCGGTATAGCAGTATAGAGTTCTTTGTGAAGATATAATCTTGAAACTATACTCCTTTCCGGTCTCTTCGTCACATCTTACAATCATTTCATCTACATTGGGTGCATCAAGCTTGATGGAGTCAATCGGCTCCAATTCATCATTATCTGTTTTAAAATAGTACAGTTTTTTCCCGACCAGAACATGGTAACGTCTCTTCCATGATTTTACTGATCCTCCTCTTTTATATAAAAATCCATGTATAAAGGCTTTTGCTTTTAGGTCTTTGAGCTTTCTACTTTTTTGTCCAGATTTGACATAGGATACCGTCGATACTTCCTCAGCATCTTTAATGTTTGAAATTGCTTTTACTGCAGCATCCCAATCACCATTGGCATCACCTGCACTCTCCTCAACAACCTTCTTGTTTGGATCATCTTTGTCTTTCTTCAACCCAAGCCTCTTGAGCATGGTTTGTTTGCTGTCAATTCGAATACGTCAAACATCAAACATCAAAACAATCAGGTTTATGCAGAAGGGCTTTTATTTTATAAATGAACTACTACTACGATAATCATTAATCCTACTCAATATAGTCCTAACAACAGCAATAACGAATCCTGATAATACAGTCAAAACAACACCGAAGAAAGTAACAGTGCCCTCGTAATAGCCATAATTTTTGGAAAAAGACCTAACACCAACAGAAACCCAATTACTTTCTGCATAAATACTCGGCCTTTGTGATGTTATTGTCGCAAATTCTGACAAGTTTCTAATCTTCCATTTGTACTCGTCGTTATCAAAGTAGAATGCAGGGCTTATTGCGTCATGAAAGTAAGTAGTGCTTTTAACGCACGTGCCACCGACGCATGTTTGATTACTAGGACAATCTAATTTGGTGGAACAAGATACAACATCTTTTGGTTGCTCTCCAAACAATGTCAAACTACCCATTACATTGTTTATGATGGAAGATGTCCTGCGAGTGGTGGCATCCCAAGAAAATACACCAGAATAGTGGTTTGGTTCAACATTCGAATCATTTGGTATGTACTCGCATGAAGAACTATTCAAGACACAACCAACAATGATTTCAACAAAAGTACAATTAGCAGAAAGATTCATCGTTGTGTCTCCTGACACAAGAGTATATATAGCATTCGATAATTTAGAAGACACCCTACAGATTTCGTCGACATCAATATTATTAATGTCATCATTTACATCAAAGTAATATTTGTTCTTGAATTTGGTATCATAGTCCGCAACAAGCACACTTCCGAACGAGCCCTTTGGCAGATACGAATGGAAGCTTTGCAAAGAAGAAGGAGGTATTTCTTTAGCATCGGACTTGATGACACCACTACCTAGAGCGCTAATTATTTCTGAAGTACGATTGACATCAACCAAACTATTATCATAATGAACATAAATATTATTGACATCCCCCTGTGTGCCTATTTGGTCGACCTCCACAACATACTTTATTTTTTTGTAATCAATGTTTTTTACAAAAGCCAATGATGTTTTATAAGGCCTTTCGCATATATCCTCATCTTCTGTACTTTTAACAACACAAGTAAAATTCTTCAAGTCATATAAAAAATTTTGTGACCCAGAGTAACCCCAAGTTTCGGCGTCGAAAAAAGTAAACATTAAATCTCTTTTGAAATGTTTTTTTTGTGTTTGTTTAGATATTGCCTCGGCAACAGCCAGATTAACAACTACCGAACTTTGGTATGCGGAGCCACCTCTAGCATCACCTCTAACAAAACTTGAAGAATCAATTTTACATGAACTTATCACCATCTCGTCGGCAACTTCTTCTTGCCGAGCTTTCATTATACTCCATACACTTTGACCGCCTATAGGCTGGCATGTTCCACTTGACAAACAGCTTGAAGCATTCTTATGATCTCTTCCGGCCATTTCGAATTTAAATTCAACAGTCTCTTGAGTCGAATCACAATTCAAATTGCTGTTAACCTTACTTAAGGCTGTGGATGAATCATCCTCGTTCAAGAAGACTATTGGAAAATCAAAAAGATCAAAAAGAACGTTGGTCCCATTGGGGTTCCAATGTATTGTACTATTAGGGTACAATCCATAAATTTTATTGGGGTATGTAGGAGCTGGTGAGAAGTGTACTGGCTTTGTTCCGTTTGTGTAAACTAGAACTCCTGCGATACTATCAGCTAGGGTGGTATCGTTAGATATTGAACGGAGAGTTGATATTCCATTCTCGCTTAATAAAAAATCAGACGAGGCTATCAACGTGAATGTGTCTTTGTAAATACATGTTTTGTTTCGTATATTTTCTAGTTCTGTTGCTTGATTAAATATCATCAGTACTCCCTGATCTTTCGTGTCAATTGTTCCTCTGCAACCAAATGCCTCCGTCTCGCTAAACAATAATACGCAACTCCGGGTATCTTGAAGGTGCTTATACAGCATGTTGTATATTTGTATGGATGGTGACCCTGAGGATGGTGGAGAAAAGCTCCATTGGCCGTACACAGCATATAAAATTGACAACAACAAAATGTGGAGCTTCATGTTTAGTTGCGTCAAAAACGTCGAACTATTACAATAGAATACAGGATTAATAGGGAAGCACACCTGCTGTTCCACAAACCAAATCAATCAAAGAGAATGAGCATTGCCAGTGATAATTATGCAAGCTAATTCAATAATAAATAAGTTACTTTATTATTGCTTCGAACAACCGAAACTGCATTAATGTCGATCACCGATGAAATTGGAAGTTGGAAAAGTAAAGCTCCCCTTCTCATGGTTAATATCTAGTAGTGGGGCTAATGAACTTTATCAACATGTCTGGACTTGCAAAATCTACTTCAGCTCCGAAGCATTATTGCACAACATCATTATAAAAATTACTTGTATCATATGATGCTCAATTTGTAATTTGAATCAAATTCTTATGTGCTTCTTCATAAGAGTCACCAGGTGTTACTGTTAAAGCTGCTTGCGAGCTGCGTTACGTCTTTAAAGTGATGTATGCTCATTATTTACTAGTTATATCTTATAGTGATGGCTTAACTCTGGTCAGATAATATATCTCAGAAGCCAGGATTTTCGGTTATTTCACTACAACCCCTTACATGCTTTTGATTAACACGTGTCAATCCGGCCAGTAAATTTACGGAGATCCAACCGGGATAACAAACAACTGAAATTTAAAATGGAAGTTGTCTCGCACAATAGGCCATTTGACTTCAGGCTCGGTTCGCCGATCAAGCCAATATCACTGTTGACTATCATAGCATCAATCTATCAGGTCATCATTGGTATCCAGAGTGCAACCATCTTTATATCCTTCCTACTGAACTTTCATATCGGTAAACCAAGGCAGCACATGAAGAAAGGCAAACAGGACATAGCCTCAATGGACACAACAGAAGCTGCCACACAAATCAAAGTAATACAGTCGGTACTTGTTCATAACAAGATTACTGTGATTTGTTCGCTGGACAAAGAGGCATTCACATTTACCGATAACAAGAGAACAGGATCTATCAGATATGATGCGATGTTCGCCGTCCACAAAAAGCAGGATCACCCCAATACATTTGTAATATATGCTGTAGATTTAAAGAAAGAGCTCAGGCTAATACAAGAGTACGTTTGTCCCACGTCTGAACAATGTGATACTTGGGTTTTTGAGTTAAAATGCAAAATATTTAAGGTATCCAGCAAAAGTGCAGACACCTCAGCCTTATTCAAAGAAAGAAAGGTACTTGTTATTATAAATCCAAATTCAGGAAGAAAGCTTGCAAACAGTTACTTTGCTAAGCATGTGAAACCCATTTTGGATCACGCACACTTGAAGTATACCATATTCAAGACAGAGTATGCTAATCATGCTTTTGACTACTGCAAGAGCTTGCCACTTGGTGCTTTCGATGAGATTGTTACCATGGGAGGGGACGGTGTACTATATGAGGCCATTAATGGAATCATGTCAAGACCAGACTGGAGGGAAGTAAGTGCCAAGATCCGTTTTGGTGTTATACCGGCTGGTACAGGTAATGGACTCGCAACTGTAACAGGTGCCATACCGAACATTTCACATGCATCAACACCACAAAGGGCAGCCTTCATTGTTGCTAGAGGTTTTTATAGTCCTTTAGATCTAATGAGCGTTTACCAAAAAGACAAGAGAGCATTTTCGTTCCTAAGCATCACTTGGGCTGCAATAGCCGATGTTGATCTTGGAACAGAAAATCTACGTTGGATGGGAGGTGCAAGAAACTTGGTGGGCGCAGTTAAATCCATCTTGAAGCAAAAATACTACAGAGGCAAAATACAATACATTGAAGCAGACGAGTACAACAGACCATCCCAGGAACGCATTAGTCCATTCACTCACAGAAAAGATACAACGACGCCGACATCAAACAAACCAGAGGCACCAGCGTGTCATCTACTTACGCAACATTTATCCGAAGAGTTCAAGTCCCACTGTCCCAAACAATTTGCGATCCAAAAAAGTTTTGAAGTCAGCCAACAAGCATCAATACCTGCGCAGGTCAAGACCATCGAAGATGACTTTTTCTTGTTCATCGTCAGCAACATTACACATTTATCATATGACTTTGTGGCGTCTCCTGCCGCTCACATGCATGATGGTGCTGTGGACCTCGTCATGATGAGGAAGAAAATGAAGAGAGCGGAAATGTTAAAACTTTTCACAGACACTGAAACAGGAAAACACGTTGAGAGTGATTCTGTGGAGGTTCGCAAGATTCGTGCCTTTGCGTTTTATCCCATCGAGGACGGAAGTTATGTAGCCATTGACGGAGAAAAGTTGGATTATGCACCAGTGTTCTGTGAAGTTCACCAAGGATTAATTAACATGATGACTTATTAAACAATTTTTATTTTTGTATATCCCAAAGTGTATTAATGTTTCAGTTAAAACCAGGCTTCTCTTCGTTCGTGTAGACAATGTGGTTAATGTGTTTGGGTAAAACGTTTGTGTTGTTGTTTTCGTCTAGATTGGGAAGGAAGGGGTTGTTGACGAATACATTGTCATATATTTTGTAGTTTGCAATGGCTTCAGGTACGGGTCCACTTAATGGATCGTTGCGGTGGGCCTTCATGTTTAATCTTCTCAATCTAACATAATAGTCTCCTCTTGCAAAGTACCAAGCCAAAAAGACATAGTGCCAGAATCCAATCACTGCAGATGTGGCGAGACCCTTGTTTAGGTTTTTAGTGAACAAGGCAACAACTGCACCAACAGTCATGCTTGCAGAAACACGTTGGCGGAGGTCCTGTGGTTTGTACTTACCAATGGGTGCTACTTGGTAAGTGTTATATTGTTCCATTGCCATTGAGGTACCAGACCATAAAATACCTGCACATGATACAAAGGCGAAAGGTCTTTTAAAATATCTCCAAACAAACCTGGAATACGTTCCGGCACTCACATTTGCTGGTTTACGAGACTCGTACCACCAGTTGTGAACATAGCCAGACATAGCTCCAGCAAAGACTGAGAAACCAGAGAGAACTAAGAATCTGCTGTAAGGAGTTTCTGGTTCTTCGAAAAGGCCTCTGAAAAATTTGATTCGTCTTATTGGTCTCGGTTCAACTTCGGGATAGTGTTCTATTGCGAAAGATCTCTCTCTTCCAAGGGGCTCATGGAATGGTTTCGCAACTTCTTCAGGGTTAGACATCTTATTTAAACTGTTGCTCGTTGACTTTCGTTACAATCTACAGAACATGTCTGAGAGGAGGGTAACCAGATCCAGTGTTGGTTCATTTATCAATGATAATAGCGAAGACTCCAATCATGGCGAGGAAAGCGATGATGGAGCATACGTACCAAATAGAACAGAGAGGGCGGCACCAAGAGAAAGGGTATCAAAGCCAACAACAAGTTCCTCAGGATCTACAAACTGGTTATCAAAGAACAGAAATTTGCGGACAAGACCCTATAAACTTGTCCGCGGTGTGGTGGGTAATTTCATAGCCCCAAAGTGGATTAAACGTATGACTCTTCATATGAATTCATATGAATAATATTAATATATTAAGTCTCTGACGATGAGGTTCGGAACTGGAAAAATAGTAAAAGCGGAACTGCAGAGGAAGAAGAGGAAGAAGAGGCGGAGGAGGAATCTAACCAAGAATTAAAAGATGAACCCAAGATAGAAGCATCACAAATCCAAGATGTGGAGATGACTAATGGGGACTCGCAAGTAGACACCCAGACCCAATTAGACTCCCAATACGAAGATGCAAACACACAAAATATGGGCGATTTATACAGTCAGTAATTAATATCAACACTGATAGGTCAAGTCGGGTTGAGGTTCAGTAAGGTCAGGCAACAACAGAGTTATGTAAATAAAATTTAATATTATTTTGTAACCTCGTCAACTTCAGATACATGAATGCATCCATACTATTCCACTTCGTTTTCTCTACAATCACAATCATCAAATGCTCCAATCAGTGCGCTTCTTGACAACTCTCATATCATAAGTTGGAATCCGTTCGCTACAAACAAATTTTGTGTAGTTTCGCAGGCCAGTGTGCATTATTATAACGTTAAAGAAGAAGTATGTGCAGCGAGAAAAAACTGTACTGAATCAATTATAGTTTTTAAAGCAATCATCGCAGAGTGCGAACATTTTGAACGACGAATTATACGATCCTAATGAAGTTTTTTCGGTCGTTAGTAGCACCAATCTTCAAACCCCAGCCAAGGTAATCAATTTAACATTCAAAACCGCTTACATGATGACGCAGTGTGTAGCTTGGTCTCCAGAGTCGCAGACGACATTAGCTCTTGGTCTGCAGAGCGGACGCATTGTATTGGACGACTCACAACGCCAAGAGATTGTAATGGAGTTTGTACCAAGAGCTCAACGTGCTTGTAGATGCCTATCGTGGAATCCTGTTCACACCAATCTAATTGCTGCAGGATATGAAAAGGCAAGAAACGATAATAATTGTTTGGTATGGGACATTAATAGCGTTGGTAAGAATATATTTTTATTTTTTACATTCATTAACTCTGTCTTTTAGACGCAGAATCAAGCGTGGTGACTAATTTGGATACGGCCAGCTCCTACCAAACTGATCGCAGTGATGCAATGAGCTTCCGGTATCAAGCAGCAAACCATTCAAACCGGTAATACTGAAGTTGTGACCAGACCCTTATACGAGATGCCAACAGAATCAGTTGTAAGTGCATACGGTGTTACTTTTGTTAACCATTCACGTAGAATTCCGTCACATGGATGCCATCAACGCCATTAACACTTCTTGTTGGGACTAGTTACAAATACATTAGAGTGTTTGACTTTAGAGAATACACCAACGCAAAGAACCTCAAACAAACACATCACTTCCAAGCACACAACAGGAGCGTATATGGATTACAGTTCAACCCAAATGATAAAAATTACTTCATGTCATACAGTGACGACAATTCCGTCAAGGTATGGGATATGAGAAGGATAGCACCCGTCAAGGAATTCACAGTGGGAAACATGGAAAAGGAATCCTCCACATCAGCAACCAAGCCCATTAATCATGTGGAGTGGTCTCCCAATCAAAACAATTGTTTATGCGTGTTAGCAAAGTAATTTTCATTTTCACACAGTCATCATTAACGCTCACTTTAGGTCAAGCATCAAATTATGGGACCTGTCCGACTCTGCCAACAAATCACTCCAATACAAGATCAGTCCATACAAAACAGTCTATTTGAGCGACGACAACGTGACCAGTTTTTCGTTCCATCCAACCGTTCCCAACTGCGTGCTGATCGCATCCAACATTGGAGTGGTGCGACAATTATTCATCACCGATCACGTCAAGTATTCGTTATCTCCATTAGGTTGCATATCGTAAGTATTAATCATGATCCTGGTTACTAACGTACCACACAGATCAAACGTCAAGGAATCATTAATCGAATCAAACCTACTGGTGGATTGTTCGGTGTTGATGAGAACGAGAGCGAAGAATCAAATTGGAATAGACATTGACAAGAACTTGGAAATATCCATCAAGCTCAACGACACGCCTTCCACATTCGTATGGTCATGGTTCAGCAAATTACGTCAACTCAACGAAAACATGGACAAGAAGCGCAACGAATACGAATACGTCGGCATCACTTCTTTATTCAATTCATCATCATTACCATACAAACCCATTCCCATCCTACCTTCCAACGAGAAGAACAACATCATGCCCAGCATCAAAACCTACTCGTCACCCTCGCGCACATTAATGTTACAAATATGCGGATGGAACGATCACGCATCACAAGTATCATTTCGAAGCATTGCCATCGCCATCTTTAATTTGGAATTAAAAAAAGCAACATTACTGCTGACTCAAATGAATCAAGACATGATCAATTACAAATTCTTGGCCTATGCCCTGAGCGGTTACAGCGAAGATCGAAGATTTGAATTTCGTCAAGTTTTTGAATCGCTCACCAACATTGATCCCTATCTAAAAGCTGCCCTTGGATTCTTATCCTATGGTGGATCTAATCATCAATCACAATCTCAATCTACATCCACCACCACCAACAACCAATCGTCATCCAACAACGCCACCAATCAATTGCTACCGCCATCGAGCACCAGCAGTAGTCCAGAATTAGATGATCACGAAGATTTGGATCATTTGGATCTTCATCATCACTCCTTATCATGCGTATTACAAGAACATTCCATATCGCTCAACGATCGAATTGCATTCGCAAGTATCTATCTCAACGACGACGATCTCAACAAGTACTTGTACGACATGACCGAAAAGTACACAAAGAATGGATCGCTGGAAGGTATTCTGCTGACTGGAATCGATCAATCTGGCATTCAGCTCATGCAGAGTTACGTGGATCGCACAGGCGACGTTCAATTGGCTAGTTTGACCATGAAGCAACAACAGCAGCCGTCGCCTTCGCCATCGCCATCGCCACCATCTTGTTCGTCGTTGGCCGATAAGTGGTTAGAGGAGTATAGAGATTTATTGGATCGATGGCAAATGTTCGAAGAGAGAGCATTATTGGATTGCAGCATTGCCAATCGATTACACGAACACAACGACAACACGTTGACCATTCCAAAGAGCGCCATGGTCAGCGTCAAGTGTGCCTTTTGCGATCAAGCGCTCGTTCATCACGCACTGTTGAGCAGTCGTGGTGGCAGGATGAGCACGTTTACCAGTCGATATGGTAATTTTGCAACGAGACCGAAGGCCACTGGGTGTCCCAATTGTCGTAAGCCATTGCCAAAGTGTGCAGTGTGTTTGATGAGCTTCGGAAGTCCTAGTCAGAGCTTGGGTGGCACCAAATCAGAAAACGAATATGGTGCTCTCGATTATTGTTTTTCTTGGTGCACCAAATGTAAACATGGTGGTCACGTGAATCACTTGATGCAGTGGTTCGAGAAGCATCAAGAATGTAGTGTTAGCGATTGTCATTGTAAATGTAATACTCACAAATAAATATTATTCTATTTTTAATTTTGATTTTTGATATATCGGAAGTGTGAACTCCGATTCAGGAGTTCTAAAAAAAGTCGTTTTATTATTAGAGATTGAGCAGTATAAAAATAGAGTGGAGATAGGTACGATACAAATAAACAAACACAATAATGATTCGCACACCAACACAACATGCAGAGATTAATGCAAAGCGTTTTAATTCCCCTGGCATGATTACCATGCCAGAAGTACGCCCAGTGGCCAGAGTGATTGAATACGAGATTGGAGGAGACAAGGTGACACGTGCCATGCACGTGATTACTTCATTGGGTGCCTTTTTGGTATTTTCTGGTGCTTCTATGGTATTGGCCGGTGCCGGTATGATACTCAGCGATTGGAGATACTTCTACAACACCATCGGCATTGTTATGACCATTGGTTTTGGTCTTTGGTTATTGGCATCCGTTCTCAGTTTGGTAGGATCCTTCAGACGCAACAACAAGAAGGGATATGTATGGTCTAATCTCATCTCAAGCATCATGTTCTTCGCCGCCAGCGCTTGCTTGGTTCTGGGCTCTGCCTTCTGGTTAAGTTACTACGACAACACAAAGTATGCTGGTCGTATTATGTGGTTAGTCGGAGGTGGACTTTTGACAGGTTCCTTCTTCATTAGAGTTTTGGGAGTCTTCTGGGACGCAACTGACTTGTACAAGCACGAAACCTATCTACCCAATGAGTCTTTACCTTTACGTCGCAATGAGGGAGCTCTTGTTGATTTCAAACCAACTGGCTCTCACAAATTGGCCATTTGGGGTAATGCTTTGGCCTCCAGTTTCTATCTTGCAGGTGCCACTGCTTTCTGGATTGCAACATACGCCATGTATATGATGTGGCCAAGTGTTACCAAACAAGGCTTCGAGAACTTTACTGGAGTCTTGTGGATTATCTCCATGGGTTTGATAATTCTTGGATCAATCTCACACATGATTGGAAGAAAGTAAATTTTGATTTTAATAAATAAATATATTTTTTGGTACATTGTCATTTTTTTTCTCTTTCGGTGCCCAAGTAATTTTCAATGAGTTTATTACCATAAAAATTAATGCTGACCCCCTCACAATTCTGTTAATGATCACAAGTTCCATTTCTTCACTTTTACAAAAATTGTTCAAATCACAACGTTGTAGAATTTCAGTGAAAGTTAATGGATACTATCTCCAGGAAAAGGCGACTATCAGGCAATCGAAGGTTTCTCGCTCAAATTCAACAAACAAGCCTGGAAGAATAGTAATGTTACATACCAGTAATTGTGAAAACGGATGAGTTGAACTGTTGGATCATATTTCGAAGAAAGTATTAATGTATTTTTGTTATGTATTTGATAGGTACTAAAATCAAATTTATTTACCTCACAATAGCACTTTGACCAATCCTCCCTCTCTTCCAGAAACCTAAGGCTTGACTTACAGAAGGCATGTGACCTATCTTGTTCTTCCTGATCATTGCGTAAATGTCTTCGCGGCTATACACAGGGTTAAAGCGGCACCCATTAACATTTCTACAAATGTTCAACATCAAGTCAATATCACGATCGCTAACTGAACTATAATCATCACACTCGAACCCAACATCAACGCACGCATAAGAGTAAAAACTGTAGCTCTGATAGGGGGCGCCAGAGGGTGCGCACTGGTCAAACACGGTCGGGATCCACTTCTTATTATACTCCACACCCCAACCCGTCATCGGCTTTGCGTAGGGAGCGGGAACGGTGAATTGACAATCAAACACGCAGTTTCTGCAGTTTAGTCCAGAGTAGTCAATGTTAGGATACACCAGCTTTGCTGTCTTCTCAGAATTCTTGTCCGTTCCTGCTCTGATGTACATGAGGCCAAATGTGAAAACATCTGATTCTGTCATGGGGCCGGTGTGCCCATTGTAACCTCCTCTAGTTGTTATGATTTGTCTCCCTGCCACTGTGTTCTTATCATTTAGAGCATACTCGAAAAACAATGATGGTGGCCTTTTGTTGGTAACTGCAGCTTCTTGAACATTTGGTGAGCTTAGCACGGCACGTCCGGAAGATTTTGCTGCGCTTCTGGCACAACTTGGATCGCTTGCAATCACAGTGATGGCCATACAGCAAACCACTGTCGCCAAAACCAATCTGTCCATTTTACAAACTAAATGTTCGTATCTGACAGCGGATATTTATTATGGCATGTCAAAAAATGAGCTGCTCGCGGATAATTTTAACATTACTATACATAATTTTAAAATGTAAAAATAATAAGTTTGATTATGACGTCGTTCTAGTTTAATAGTTGAACATTGGTAGAATATAGGTTTGTGGCACCTGAGACACGAGTTCGATTCTCGTGAACGACAAATTTTCTTATTTTTAATCAAAGAGATGATATCTATTGGATTTCGTATATCGATTAATTTTAGTACTCGTAGGACAAACATACGAGTATTATTGTAGTTTGAGACTTCTATCTTGATTTTAATATTCGTTACAACAAAAACTTTTATGGAGCTGAGACATAATGCAAGTTGAAATGGATATTGTTTTTTTCGCCAAGAGGTGGTTGAAACAACAGGAAATTCTTGGTACGTGTATAAATATACTTTTATAGTTTGCGGTACTCTTCAAGAAAGAAATTCCAAACTTTTCTAATGTAGCGATAGTTTGAACAACAGGAAACAAACGACGTTATTATGAACTCATTTTTTCGAATTAAAAACATGTGACATCGTATTTGGACATTAAAGTTGTACATTTTTTAATTTATCAAACAATTGGTTTATTGATTTTCAACATTTATTAAACATCAACACTTTACTATTAGCTGCTTTAAGTAGAATTGTTAGGGTTTATATTAGACACTCAGGGCATCAAAGAATTTTGACAATGTTATGGAGGTTAATCGTGGATTATTGTAGTAATGTCGATCGTTCGCGAATGTAGGAATGATCAGCAAACGTAACTCGTTGTTAGTTGAATTGAAAAGGGCAGCGCTGCTTGAATGTGTTGTGTGTATGTGCACAGAAAGTGGGTAGTTTTGACAGGTAATGATGGCGGAAGTGTTGTGTGAGCTGTTGATGATGTCTGAAACTATGTGAGATCTTCCAGGAATGCGAATGTGCGTCTTGGTGTCTTGATGTAGCAGTGGCATCGATTAACAGTTTCCACTGAACGATGTTACAGGTTGTGAGACCCTACGTTCTATGTACTAACTGAAAAATCCTGTAGGAGCGAAATAGATAGCAGAGTCGTTATCCGTAGCAGTAGCGAAAACTATGAAGAGTTCTCAGCAGCGATAGTAGCAGCGAAGTAAAGTAGGTAGCAGGGTCATCAGCGGATGAGACTAGTCATGATGTGTGTGTGTTGTGTTTTTTTGATTTTGTGGATCGCATGTGCCAAACAAGTGCTTTAAATAGTCTAGTTCAAGATTCCTCGGACTAACATACATTGTCTCACAATAGTGAAATATGGTCACATGTCATGTCTTAAATTCTTAAAGTAGTGCTGATCATTGTAATAGACGTCAAAATAGACTGCTTTGAGTTGTCAAGTCAAAAATATTTTTGCAAGTAGGATATTCTTGATGAAGAGTTCAAAGGAGGACGATCCAATTACTTTATCAGATTAACAACGTATGGAGTTTATAAAATGTCTATCTATACTGTGGTGTGCGTTGACAATGCTTAAGGAGGCGTGAAACTACATTAATTTTAAATAAACTGCACGGTGAATTGTCACAATAAAACGCGGAAAGATATTCACATCGCCATTTATAAATTAAACAGCTTGCATTTGTTGTTCATTATATGTGGTTATCGTGTCCATACATAGACCGTTCAGAGGGTCTATAAACAAACTTAATTTTTGGATGTCAATCTCTTCATGCTGTTGTAAAAGTTACAAACATCCCGCCATTTTATATTACTATGACCAGTCTCGATCCCATTGATGAAGAAGAGTTCCGTAACTCCTCCAACCGTTATATTGTGGAGCATGACATTGGACCATTGTTTCAAAGATTGATGGGGCAGATTGCAATACACAAACCATCTGATCCAATAGAATTTCTTCTAAGCGTCTTGGACAAACCGAAAGAATCATTTCGAAGAATTGTAATGATTGGAGATTCAAGTAAACAGCTGTGCGATAGTATGGCAAAGGAGTTTGGGATGGTACATGTTCAACTATCTCAGGTTTGATGCATTCCATTACGTATTCGTCTAATGCAAGTTAGGATTTATCGGGTGCTGAGTTGAAAAAAGAACTGGAATCATTGTCCACTAAAAGTGATTATAACAAGGGTTGGGTGATGAGTGGATTTCCAAACAACAAAATCCAAGCACTGAAAATGCAAGAATTAGGTCTGTATCCTGACCATGTTTTTGTGCAACAGAAACAAGCAAATGACAACAACATACAACAGGTGATACATTGCTTTGGAGAATCTGTAGTGATGGTAGATTCTCAAAATCAGCTAAAAGCCTTTTCACAAGCAAAGAGGTCCATACAAGGATTACAGAACAACACCAAGGTAGTTATACTGGGTCCACCGGGATCGGGCAAAACTACACAATGCCAGCGCATCAGAGATGCATTTAATTTGGTATACATCAATCCACTCCAAATTCCATATCAAGTTGTAAATCAAGTTGACAACGTACCTGAGCCTATTGTAGAAATGTGTGTTACGTATGTTGATTCGGACAAACCACCAAAGAACTTCTTTGAAAAACTACTAGAGTGGCGCCTAGCTCAGCAGGACTGCGTCACGCAGGGATGGATCATGGACGACTTCCCCACCACAACAGCTCACCTTGATTTTTTAGTGAGCCAAGGTTTATATCCAGACCACGTATTCTATTTGTTTGTAAACAATGACGAGTCTTCTCGTG
>JAOPGA020001459.1:0-11230 GCA_026419775.2 Acrasis kona | reverse complement strand
ATAGTAACGTGTGTGCATGGGAGGTATGAATCTAAATTTTCATCTTTCTATTAATACCCAAATGACAGTTAAATGACAAGAACTTCTATATTAATACTTGATCATCAAAAAGAACTTTTATTTTGAAAGTTAATAGGTGATTTCAGTGGGGGGAAATGCCTATGTACACTCTTTACCTATCATACATTTGAGCAATAATTAGCTTGATTGATAATGTATCAAATTTGAATGTTCTGTCATTCTAATGTGTATTTCCCATCACGTTCAATTAATAAATATTGTTCTTTTGTTGTTCATCATCATGATCATGTTGTCGCCCATTGGATTTATAAATGTTACGGATTCAAATTATTATTCTGAATGTTGGATTCGTAGTGATTGGTTTTCACAATCGAGTTGTTGATCTTTCAGAGGATTGCATCATGTGTTTTTTATTGCAAATTCAGTTTCGACGAATTGATTTTCTAAACACCACGAGAAGTTAATTTGGAAGTTGGTGGTTCCGAAATTTTCATCGCGTTGAATGCGTTAGATTATCATGTTACCTCCAAGAGTGATAGCCTGAAAGCATGCATAAAAATAATAAAATTGAACTCTTCGGAAACTATATTATTGTATTGAGGCCCATTGTTAACGTTAATCAATCAATCCTTTGTTGCAGGTTTGATTTCTGGGTACACACTTTGTAGTTCGCATATGATGCTTGGTTGAATAAAGATTGCCTGGTTTATATAGAATTCTTCGTCAACGATTTCTATTAATTCTTGTCGTTGGGTCCCAACCAGATTTTAATTTATTTGTTCGAAGATTACAAAGAGATGATTGGACCTAGCACACGATCACACAAAAAGAGGTTGCATGAGGAGCATGGTTATGTTGATTTGACTCAAGATGAGGAGTCCTCGCGCAAAAAGGCAAAGATAGTACCAGAAAAACGAAAGGGTAGAACCCTTTCAATGACACAAGTTAGCGGCTCACTCTTCTCGACACAACTCACCAGCAACAGAATGTACGCGACAGGCTGGAAAGAGCGAAAGGACAAAGAATGTTCATGGTATCACGACAGATGAAGGACCCTAGAGAAATGACCTTTGCCATTCTTGGGAGTGTTGGAAACATTTACACAGTAACTTGCCTTGTTCATTTACATTTATACTTTTCAGGTTATAATCAACAAAACTCCTCATTGCACCTGTCCAGATAATGAGAAGGGTAATCTATGCAAACATATTGTAAGTTATAATTCATACAAACCAACTAATAAGGTGTAGATTTTTGTATACCTTAAAGTTTTGCGTGTCAACGAGGGCAACCGTATCGTCTGTCAAAAGCATCTTCTTGATTCCGAGCTGGATGAGATTATTCAAAATGCACCGAAAGATCCATCAGAATCTTGCATTGCTAGTCTTGCTGTACGCAATCGGTGGGTTTGTTCAAATTAACATATAATAATACTTTATAAATCAGCTACAAACAATTAGAGGATGGAGAATTGGTCGAGGGAGACGAGGGAAAGCGATACCCGCTTGATAAGGAAGATTGGTAAGTTTATGATTTAGAACACTCAGCTGAAATGTAGCCCTATATGTTACGAACCAATGACTGACAAGGAAGAGATTGTTTGGTGTAAGCATTCATGTGGAAACAATATGCATAAGACATGCTTTGATATGTGGGCAAAGTCGAAACAATCCAACGGAGAATCTGTGACATGCGTCTTTTGTAGGGCGGAGTGGCCATCAGCAGCTTCATCAAACCCAAAAGGAGGAAAATATGTAAACATGGCTGCCCTCCAAGTAAGTACTTGTTAATTGGATTGTTGTTCACAGTTAATTAGCCAGGAATATCCAAAGTAAGGGACACGTCCACTTACAATGATTATTATTACTCGAGAAGACATTATTATGAAGATGACGATGAAGATGACGAATCAGACGAAGATTATTGACATTCTTTGAGAATCCATTCAGTTTACGGAAGTCTATTAGTATTTACATCTGGATGACTATTTCAAGGACATGCACATGAGCAACTAATAAAAATTAATTTTGTAAATTGAAACTAGCTTTTTAGTTCAGTTTTATGGTTTAACCAGAGAACAAGTCATCAATAATATGTTTGTTGTTCACAGACCCGATACTACTGTAAAGGAAAGCAGGTTATTCATCATTAGCTCACTTGATGCTTTTTAAACTTGTTTATTATATTTTACAAGAGAATAATTGTAATCAATGAATTCTCCTTATCACACTCGGTGGTTGTTCAGAGTCCGGCGCAGACATTCTTTTATTAAGAGCAGTAGAAGAAGTTGACGCGGAATAATCAATGTATTCAAACTGAATCGGATCTCTTACGCTATCTACTCTTACAAACACAATCCTGTCAGATCCTTCGAGAATTAGTGGTGCAAGCACATTGACTTGCAAAACATTTTTACCTCTAATCCAATTAACAGATTGAATTCTGGCAATTTCGTTCCCAAACCAAACAGACAAGGAAGATTTACTAGGAGTGAAGGTGACTTCAAGGTCGCTAACAGTTTTCAAAATTAACTGAACGTTAGATAAAGAATTTCCCTTTTTGGGTATAATGTCATTAATTTTTGAATTTGTCAAAAACTGCATGGCACGAATGTCATAAAACATGTTCTTGTTGGCGACCCTGAAATCAACAAAAGCCTTCGGCGCCGTCAAGAAGTTATTCTTTAAAAGTTCAATCTCGAACCTAACGACCGAATTAATCACTTTGCTATTGTTGATGGCAATCAATGCATCACGAATGGATTCTGTGATTGTGATTCCAACCTGCTCAATGTATACAATCTGCAACGATGAAGTTGCTTGTTTCTTCAAAGTGACAATTTCCTGGATCATGGTTTCGTTCTTCATGGGTAGTTTGATGAGTGCAGTGAGTGTTTCTGGTGGCGATTCAAAGTTTTGTACGTGTCGGGAAAAATTTGTATTCCAAACTAGTTTGATGGGTAAGTGCACGGTGGAGCCCGTTGTGAATTTGGAGCGATTTATGAGTACAATGGGTTCACGGCTATTCTGATCCTGTGCTAGCGAGTTTTTGACCGAAAATCTCCTCTCTGTTATAAAGCCATTAAACCCGAATGATAATTCTTCTCTTGTTGGGATTAGATCAAAGTAAACTTCCTCCTGCTGTTTCTGCTGTTGGAATTCGTTTTGATCTGCGAGTAGAGAAGTTATTCCGGGTATTTGATTGTCTTGAGGTGTGGATTGACTGAAAAATGTTTTGTGGATGTTGGTGAGGAGGCCTAGTAGCTCGCCTGCTTCGTTGAGTTCTACAAATAGCTGGCTTAGTTTGCGAGTGCTGTTTGGATCGTTGTCCTCAAAACATTTTGCAACATGTCTCCTTATGGTTTCATTTCTGTTCATGTAATTGTCGATACTATCGGATTTATCCAAAATCTTGGGCAATGTGTCGTAGAACCTTCGGTTAGGGTTGCCTGATTGATTTTGCTGATTGACAAGCTCAAGGCCACTCTGTGTGGGTTGTTTATTGTTTCGGTTATCTCCTATTGTGTGATTGCGATGAAACCTTTCTTCGTCAAGACCGTTAACATTTGACATGCCATTATCAATTGTTTGAGAATTGTCGCATGCTTGATTTTGATATTCCCCTTCATCCTCCTCATCGTTGAGACCACCACCCTCGATGGGATGGTCGTTGCCTCTATCTCTGGTGGGCATCAACTCCTCATATGATTCCTGTTCCCATGTCGAAGCTATTTGTGCAGATAAAGCCACTTCGTCATGTATAAGTTTGCTGACCACATCATTATAAAATGTTTGCTCACCCATTCTTCATTTTCGATTATTACAACGACTACAAAAATG
This sequence comes from Acrasis kona, assembly GCA_026419775.2. NCBI lineage: Eukaryota > Heterolobosea > Eutetramitea > Acrasida > Acrasidae > Acrasis > Acrasis kona. Next base: position 7,370 of record JAOPGA020001459.1, on the reverse strand, counting down.
GTTGTGGGTAACATACTAACGTTGCTTGTCGCCCTAATCATATTGACAAGTATATTCGGTAGTCTTCATGATGCCGAGCTTGCTAATCAAAAAATACACTCAAGCAAAATTGTTTTAGACGGACGCGTGTACGATACAAGTATTGAAAAAAGATTGAACTTGACATTTGTGAACGACAAAGATGACAACAAACAAAGACAATTATACATACACGTTCATGGTCCAGTAAGCAGCCAGTCAAAAACGATTTTAGAGGATGGATTCAAAAGCAAGCATAAAATGCAGTACATACCCCATAACACCTTCACTATAGTAAGTAAACAATACCAATGCTTTCAATAACTATCAGCTTTCATCCAAAAAAAATTCTAGAACTGCTCTCGAATCAGAAGAGTTTAGGAAGTTAGTGAAATGGATTGGAGTGTTGAATTCTAACAACAAACTAGACACCGACACAAAAGACTGCGCTACCTCAGGGCTATCGGTCAATGTGCTTTTGGTCGACTCCAAAGATAACATGAAACAAAAAGTTCATAAAAAATGGCAGAATGCACTCAGACAAAAACTATCCCTCTTCGACAAGGAATACTCCGAAACCATCAAGGTGACTAGAGTATCAAACAACAAAGTCAAAGTCACGGCTGCCAAGAGTAAGCACTGCAAAACAGTTTTGAAGTGGTTATCAAAACATGCCGTCTCCGACGTGATACAAAACTCTGAAAACTTTGAAATCGCCTCTTTTGAGAAGATGATACCTCTGGAAGATAACATACAGGTTCTCTCCGATTTGAACCCATTAAGCGACGCTTACAAAAACATTCTTATAGAGTCAGCACACCACGGACAGCCCATCGGACAGCCCTCCCTAGATGATGTTCAAGAAATGTGGAGAAGAGGTTTGGATGGATCAGGAGAGGTCATTGGCGTCGGCGACACTGGCTTGGATTATAACAATTGTGCTGTGTTCGATAATTCATCTCAAGTTCCATTCTACCATAAACTACCAAAAATCGTTCCTGATTCTAAACATCGTAAAATTCAGTCGTACTTTTGTTATGCGGATGATTACGATCTAAAAGATGGTCACGGAACACACGTTGCAACCTCCTTAGTCGGTAATGTCGATGCGCAAAATCCAATGAGTGCATTCAACGGCATCGCCAAGAATGCAAAAGTTGCATTTTTAGACATTGGAACGAAAAGAAGAACGTTAAAAATCCCACCTGATTTGGTCAACGTTTATTTTCCATTCATGGAGAGATCAGGAGCACACATTAGCAGCAACTCGTGGGGAAGTAGAAAGTATGGCCAGTACACCATTACTGCGCACGAAGTCGACCGATACTCTTTTTCCAACAAACATCATTTGGCGTTATTCGCTGCCGGTAACTCTGGCAGGAGTGGAAGCAAGACCATCGTATCCCCTGCAACTGCCTAAAAATGTATTCACCATCGGCGCCAGTCAGGGTACTCTGAAGAACTTTAAATTAGGATCTCCATTGTATGCAACGGTGCTGCTCCAACAAATGAGAAACCAAATGTGCCCCAAATCCTCACAAGTGTGATTTGGAATTTGAAATGGACAAGTGTTGCAAAGCGAACTTCCTACGTGATGTTTGCTGCGTAAAGACCATATTGAACAACATTAAGAACACACCCGAGCAATATCACGAGAACAATATGGCTACTTTTAGCAGCAGAGGCCCCACCAGTGATTTGAGAATTAAACCAGATTTGGTTGCGCCTGGTCAGCCTGTGTTTGCGAGTCGTAGCGCTGGTAAGAAGGATGGGGAGTCATGTCCAGTTCCATTGGTGTTACAGGGAACATCCCAATCCACGCCCAGTATGGCCGGTTATGCTCTGATGTTGCGTCAGTATTTCATCCGCGGATATTATCCGACAGGCGAGGCTGTTCATAAAAATAGTTTAAATCCAACCGGTTCCACCTTGAAGGCAGTCTTGATCAACTCTGCTGTTGAGTTGACTGGTCAAGTTGAGGCCAATGGATATGGATTGTGGAAGCAGTTACAGGGTGTGCCAAGCTTCACACAAGGATTTGGATTGGTCAATGTTAGTCGGGTTATGATTTTTAAGGACTCAAACAATGACAAGAGTGTTTTGTGGTTGACACAGGATGATGAGTTGGAAACGGATGAGATCAATGATTATTGTTTCAAGGTTGACAAGGATGCAAAAAGAGACCTGAAGGTGACTTTGGTGTGGACGGATTATCCTGGATCAGTAAAAGCGGCCATTTCGTTGGTGAATAACCTTGACCTGGTCGTTGAAGATGAGGAAGGTCTAGACAAGAGATTTGGAAATGGTGGAAGAGACTATTTGAACAATGTAGAGCAGGTTTCTTATAGTGCTAAAAAGGCAAGAGGGAAAACATTCAAGGTTACTGTTGTCGGAATCAACGTTCCTCATGGGCCTCAAGATTACTCCTTGGTTGTAACTGGAAATATTAGTAAGGTCAAGTGTCAGTCAGAAAACACAAATCTGAAGGTGCAGGAGTAAATTGTATATTAAATTTCTTTTTCATTTTCGGGTTGTTTTTGTTCTTCTCGCCACTTCCTCGCTTCAATCTCTCTCGCAGCTTTATAGCGACCAGCTTCCTCTGTTATCATTTTCAATTCTGGGTCTGGTTCTTTAATCCATATGGGCAATTCGAATTTGTCCGATATGTTTTTAGCATAATTATTCATTTTTTGTGACATTGTGCTTTTCTGTTCCAGATGGCCATGTTTTGTAAGTGCTTTGTTGATCTTCCATAGAACAAATTGTTGGTAAGCCAGGTATGAGATTGCAGACAATGTGCCCATGCTAATTGATGATGCCAAAACATTTTTTAAAGATGCAGTAGTTACAGCAGAGATAATGGCTCCTGTTCCCGCACCTGATATTGCATGTTCTATAATCCTTTTATCGAAAATGTTATATTTTTTTAGTGTTGTATCGATGCAGTAATAAATTGCAGATGCGTATCCTGCTCTAGACGACCACAATGCTGCATTATAAAGTTTTCCTCTCTGTTGGTTCCTCGCGATTGAATATAGACCTGTTACTGTGAATGCTGATACGCTGGATATAGCACACCATTTTGCCATTCCCTTCAGGAATGTCCTCTTATCCTCTGACATTGTGTAAAAAATTGTAAAATAATGCTTCGTTCAAAAAAGTTCTTCAAAGTTTGGAACATCGCGAAAGTCAACCCTCGCACATAACCATGAGTCAAAAGAGGGGTGTGAACGAAGACGTTGAGGAGAACGTACAGAGAATAGCGAAGTATGCCGACTCTCTCATAAGGGTGGATCAGATGGAGCATGCTTTAGAACACCTTCAAAAACACCACCTTCCATCAAAAGAATCTCGTTCTGAAAATAACATGAAACGTATCAAATCAATGCAGGATGCTGAAAAGCAAGTCATGCTTAAAATTTCAGGAAAGTTGTTCAAGACAACTGTTGACACACTGAGCAGCCAGAACACCATTTTCAACATCATGCTAGGGTATGCTTTATCTGTCACTCTGGAAGATTTTAACATCTCAAAGTACTCAATTCCACGTGGATAAAGACGAGGACGGTGCAATTCTTATAGAGGGAGAACGAAATCTAGAAGTTTTCCCCTTCATTCTTGACTATCTACGAAGCGGTAACCTCACAACAATAGGGATACCGATCGATGATGTACCAAAAATGCAAGCAATCCTAGAAGAGAGTAATTACTATGGAACAAATAAATTGTCTTGGTACCTGCGCGAGCTCATTGCTTCTAGAAAAAAGATTGATCAGTTGCAGTATGAGGAAAAAGAAGTGCCAGACGAGGAAAACAATTCGAACGACCATAACCAACAAGATCAGTTTATTGATTCTGAAATTGAGAAATTAACCAAAAGAACGGAACATCTTAATTTGACAAGGGATGCACTTTGTGATACGGTCAAGCTCAACGTTGGAGGTACGCTCTTTGAAGTCACATTATCCGACTTTGCGTTGAGTCCAGAATGTATTCTTTTGGATCCGATCAAAACCAATACTAGTAGTAAGTCACAAACATTTAAAATTCAAAACTAACGTTATAGACGAAACGTTTATTGATCGCGACCCCAACTTATTTGCATCGATTCTAACTTTTCTGAGGAGCAACAAAACAGATCACTTTCCATCACAAGAACTCAAAAAGAGACAGTTTAGACAGGAAGCCATATTCTACAACATTAAAAAATTAATCGAATACTTTGATCCACTGCGTTATCCAATAGAGACCATTGGAGAAGAAAACATTCAAATGAAGAAGCAAGATGATCTGATTAGAAAATTATTCGCAACCGATCGCAACAATCCACTTTTGAACGACCCCTATTTTTCGCTCATTCCAATCTTCAAAAACAAGGAATCGTTCGAATCAAGAGACGCGCCTCCAAACATTCCACTCATGTTTGATTATGAAAAGAAACCACCCTCGAAACAAGAATACGCAGCACCTCCATCGCTATGCAACAATGAAAAGGAATTCAAAATACAATTCGAAGAGTATAGCAGCGGATTATTAAAAGGATTGAACTGGAGCAATATATTCGCTGCAGGAGGTGGAGTATTGGCCAGCGTTCTAGAGATGAAGAGACCGAAGGGATTGGATTTCGATCCCTATACCGATGTAGCCATTGTAGAGGATTTCAGCATTAATCAAGATCAATTAAGCGAGCTCAACTTGCAAAAACTAATGAAGGAGTTGCCGGAGGATTCTGATGACGAAGAAAAAGACGACAAAGAACACGACCCATTCGAACCCAAATTACATCAACTCACGCAAGATGGAGGTGTCGTTTTTAACTATTATCTTGGAAATAATACATCATCTTGGAAACAGCCCGATGAAAAGAGGATAGCAAAAGGAGCAGCAGCCATTCACAGATCAAGGGCCAAACAATTCTTTGGATATCAAGATACCGTCAAGTACTCTGGTGGCGATGTTGATTTGTTTCTTTATGATGTTTCAGAGGATGAAGCCGTCGAAAAGATTAAACACATTGTACAAGTCATCAAGAAGAATTTGAATCCGCAAAAGAACGGTCGTCACATCTTTATATTAAGAACAAAACAAGCCATCACGTTACATTTGAGACATTGTCGACCCATTCAAATCATTCTTCGAATCTATAAATCTCCATGCGAAATTTTGGCTGGATTCGATGTGGACTGCTGTTGCGTTGGCTTCGACGGCAAGCGTGCATGGGCAGCGCAGAGGGCCAGAAGAGCCATCTCCACTCGATCAAATCTAGTCGATGTGGATAGACAATCCACCACTTTTGAAGTTCGTCTCTACAAGTATGCAACTAGAGGGTTCAGAGTAGCAGTACCTGGCTATGATCCTCTCAAAATCAAGAACGATGAATTGAGGAACAACTTGATACAAAGAAAGTCCAGCAACATTGGATATTATAATAGATATATTAGCACGCCCGTCAATTATAAATCTAGACAAGGCTTATCGAGATTGATCGTGTTGGAGAGGATTGCGAGGAGCGCAAATCCAATAAAAACGGGAAGACACTGTGGACTCACCATCACCAGGCATAATAATGGAATCAATCACTTGTTCCATGACATGGATCATCAACAAAACTATGAACGAGCACTTTGCAAGGACTATGAACAAATCTTTGTTCCCAACGATGCATGTCCCGAAACATTGAATGGAAATTTGAACGCAAAATTCACCTATGGTGATGCAAATTGCAAGTTCTTGTATGCGTTGGATGATATACAGAGCGTGTTGGATGGCACCAGTAACAGTTCCACGCTGAATGGACCCATTCAATGGCTGACCATCAATCCAGGCACACAAACCATCGGTAGCTTCAATCCGGTGGATACTAATTTCTACAAGGATGCTTACGAGATGAATGATACCACCAAACAACAATTGACGAATGCAATTATTGAATTAAAGTCTGCACCAATCAAAAAGAGGAGATTGGAAAGGACAAAGCACAAGATCTTCTGGTCCTACGAAAAATCTGATCGCAATAATATCAACGATAAGAAGAGCGGATTGTTTGGGCGAGAGTTGACCATTCAACTGGAAGAGGCTTATCGCGCAAGCAATAAAAATTACATGTTTGACTTTGTGTTTGAAGGTGAGAAATATAATGTGAACTGGCGTCGAGTGCCATTTTGTGCATTTAGATTGGAAGGCAACAACATGAACATTGACAATATGAAAATAATGAAAATCAACAGAGAAGCAGTGGAATTGAATGGAAAGAGAAAAGCTGTGCAGGATCAGTCTCCGGAACCAACCAATCCTCTTTTCCATGGTCAGAACTTTCATCACATGGGCCAATTAAACGCATTGATGCAGAATTTGTTTTACCAAAATGCATTTGATCTTCAAGTGATTGACATGGCTAATCCTGATGGAATGTATGGATTTGGACATGGCGAAGATGACGATGAATTTGATGATAGCGGCGATGAGGAATTTTTTGATGACGATGATGACGATGATGAATTTGATGATGTTGACGAGGAAGTTGATTTTTAAATAAAATTTATTTGAAGTATTTTATTTTTTAGTTGCGGACCCATAGCAGACAGAAATCATTGATTTTGTTCAATTTTGTAAAATTGACATTGACAAACATGTCGAAGGACAGGAGTGGTAGTACGAAGCTTGGGAGGTTCATGAACAAGATTTTCCCAAACTCTGTTGCCGATACGCCTCCTAGGCCTATGAATCAGGCAGCAAAGTTAGAAGGTTCTCCAAGTGATCCTCTTCAAAAGATTGTATCTCCAGAACTCCGTAAAAAAAGAAGTACTAGTCTAATCACGATTTCTACTTCTGTCAAGGACAAGAAAAAGAGGAGCAGTTTTGGACTAATTGCATCAGAACCACAACCCACTGTACTTTTCAAGGATGATAATTCCGCAAATTCAGAGCAGCAAGAAATTGAAACTGGTTCCATAAAAGTTGAAACAATAGATAATTCTAGTCCGAAGGAAGATGATATAATTAATCCTGACGAGTTGGAGAAGCCCATCCATGCAGCCGCCTCCTAGGGGACAGATAGAAGAATTTCAGAAGTTATACGAAGAGTCACCCGCGTTGTTAAGTCTCACCACAAACAAAGAGCAAAACTCTGCACTTCACATTGCATCAATAGGAACCACTTCAGATTGTGACATTTATCTTGAAAAACGGCATCAATGTAAATAGTGTAAATAGGTCAAAATGCACTCCTCTTCATCTTGCTTAGTAGTAAAACGGGGTCACCAATTAATCGCTGAAGAACTTATAAATAAAGGAGTGCTGATGTAATGGCTAGGGATGCTCTTGGTAATACTCCATTTCATCTATGCGTAAAG
>JAOPGA020001458.1:0-10981 GCA_026419775.2 Acrasis kona | reverse complement strand
AGTGTGTAAGTAACCAATAAGCAACAACGAGCACTAACACTGTGTTGTTATAGGGAGTAAGTTACCAATAAGCAACAACAAGCACTAACACTGTGTTGTTATAGAAAGTAAGTTACCAATAAGCAACAACGAGCACTAACACTGTGTTATTATAGTTTGTAAGTAACCAATAAGCAACAACGAGCACTAACACTATGTTTTTATAGGAAGTAAGTAACAAATATGCAACAACGAGCACTAATACTGTGTTGTTATAGGGAGTAAGTAACCAACAAGCAACAACGAGCACTAACACTGTGTTGTTATAGTGTGTAAGTTACCAATAAGCAACAACGAGCACTAACACTGTGTTGTTATAGGGAGTAAGTTACCAATAAGCAACAACAAGCACTAACACTGTGTTGCTATAGAGAGTAAGTAACCAATAAGCAACAACGAGCACTAACACTGTGTTATTATAGTTTGTAAGTAACCAATAACATGCGATCATCGCTAACATAAATCTATTTAACTGTAGTGGGTGAAATTTTCTGTGTTGACAATAATTTGACATTTGTAGCAAGTAAGTTTTATCTACTGATAATGTTTTACTTTTTAGTGTGATGAATGTTTTCAAAAAGAAAGCGAACAACAACGTGAGCAACAACAGCGAGAGCAACAACAGCGAGAGCAACAACTACTTGAACAGGCAAAAAGGGAATTTGAAAAACAAATCACCTTTTCTGACTTGATGCGCTTGACTCTTGTGAGATTGATTGATGACCGAACCAAGGCCAAAGACATTCAAACCAACATTGCCAAAGTCGAAAAGAATTCGGAGGAGCTTCAAAAAGCTAAAGCACAACTCAAAGAGCACATTCAAGGTTTGAATGTCGGTCAGCAACCCGATCAACAAATCGTCGATCAGAAAAATGTTGCCGAGAAAAATCACCAAGTGGTCGTGAATGAATTGTCCAATGCCCTTGACAGCCGTCCCATCATCGACCACCAACAATTAGAACGAATCACCGCCATCACAGCCAATCTATTTGAATTCAAGAGAGATTATTCAGAGAGCCGCCTGGTTCAAGCACGTCAACATCTAGTTGATGAGTACCAAGAGCAACTGAAGAAGGAGAAGGAAAGCATCAAGCGTTATGAACAAGCCATCCAAAAGGTCACTTCTTTGAGACGTGAATTGAGAGCGGCCGAAATTGCATTGTCTTCGATCGATCTCGAAATTGAAAAACACGAACTCGAGGGCACTAGTCCATCCGAATCCATCAAGATGCATGCCATCAAGAAGAATGAAATCAACAAGATCACTCGATTGGTCAAAGTCGAAGAAGAGGAACTTTTTGCAGCGGGCCAACAAGAACACTTACCCGAGGAGCTGAAGCACAATGCAAGATCCGTCGCCAATGTTCGCAATCAGCCACGCGTTCAAAGGCAGGAGTCAAACATGATTGGGGATTACAAGATCATTGAAGAATTACAGCATGGAGCTCAAGCAAAGGTTTACTTGTGCGAAAACGCCAACCGAGATCGCGTCGTTGTCAAGGCCTATACCGTTGTTGTTGCAAGCGACATTCAAGTGGGAATGAAGGAGGTAAGTATGACCGCATTGACGCTAACCTTTTGTAGTGCATCACCGTCCAATCCATCCAGCATCAAAATGTGATTACCATCTTGGATTACTTTACGGAACACACCTCCACCTTTCAAAGATTCTGTCTCGTCGCCCCCCATTATCAAGGAGGCGACATGGACGCACTACTATCAAGAGCGAGACTGCAAAACCAAAACATCCCCGCACCCGTATGTACTTTTGATTCGACGTTCATCATTGTTTGTAGGTCGTTTTGCGCATCGCTCATCAATTAGCATCTGGCTTGGAAGTGATCCATGCCAAAGGGATCATCCATCGTGACATTAAACCCAAAAACATTTACCTCACTCCTGAGGGAGAATCTCTAGTGATTGGGGACTTTGGCCTCGCAAAAAGCAGCAACAACAAGATGAGCATTGCTGGAGAAGAAGATTACATGAGCTTCGAAATGAAATCCCAAAAACCGTATTCTGGCCAAACCGACATGTGGTCCTTCGGATGTGTCTTGTAYGAATTAATGAGCCTCAAACACAAGAACATGTCCAACGATTATCTCGAAGCCATTGCCGACGAAAGGCTGTCCGAGTTCAGAAGTGAATTGAAACAAGATATGAACGTGAGTATTACATCATGATTTTGCCTGACCCGTTTAGATGAGTGGCATGTATCCTCAACCCTTGATTGAATTGGTCATCAAGTTGTTGCAGAGAAGAGATGTGGACAGACCGACCGCATCTCAAATCGTGCAGATGAGAGATTTGTTTGGAGGCGTTGAAGTTGTTCGAGCAGATGAACAACAAGAGTGTGTGATTTGCATGGATGCAGCAAAGAGTCATGCTTGCTCTCCATGTGGCCATAAAGTTGTATGTGAGAAATGTGCGGAGAGAGTGTATGAGAGAGGTGTGTGTCCCATCTGCAGAGCAGAAGTAATCCATTGTATTCGCATTTTCGAATAAATAGTCACGGACTATTATAACACATTATCAAAGAATTGGATATTGATCCGTATTTTTTCTACAATCCCTGATCCTCTGATCCACGGGCGGTAAGCTGAAAAATTCAAAGTCTGGTCCATGGTTTGGGTGAATTGTTTGGATGGCTTCCACGTGAGCAGCGAGTCGATATCCAAAACCTGGTTCTGTCTGAGTGGACTGTTGCGATGACCATCTCAACTTTTCATCTATGAGCAAAGTCCAAGACTTGGTTTTGTTTGGATGGATTGTTCCGATGACTTTTCTACCATTTTATCAATGACAACATGTTAGTATCCATGACCTGATTTTGATTCAAAGATTATTCAGGTATTCCCGTCCACAAACAGCAAGTTGGTGTCCAAATATCTAACTGTGTTTGAGTGGATTGTTTGGATGACTCTCATCTATGAACAGCGGAGTGACATCCAAAACCTGGTTCAAGGTCCAATGACTTCTTATCCTCTTCATCCTTGATCAACAGTTGATTCAATAGCCGATGACTGGTTTGGATGGCTTTCAAAACTTTTCATCCATAACCAATAAGCTGATATCCATGGCCTGAATCTGGAATTGGATGGCCTCCCATCCCTTCCATCCACGAGCAGCAAATTGGTTTCCAGGACTGGTTCGAGTGAGATTCAATTCTTTCATCCATGATGCAAGCCGATATCTAATTGAGTTGCTTCTTTCTGCTCATGGATTTCTTTACGTCCCCAATTTAGGTACAGTCTCATGACTTAGGGCTCAAAACTAATTATCGGTGGTGTGAGATTCCAAAGTATAGATCCATTCGACTAAAGTATAAACGAATGAACTAAGTAAAATTTATTGGATAACTACATCGTTCAACAGGTTGATGACCTGAAGGTTTTGGATGGATTCTCTCAACCCTTTTCATCCATGATCAGCAAGTCGTTATTCAATGATCGATTCTGGATTGTTCGGAAATTTTCCCATCCCCTTTCATCCTTCACCAACGAGTCGGCACCTATCACCTGATTCTGGTTTGATGACTGTATTGATGACTTTTCTTCCATGAGCGGCAGGTTGATGTTCAAAACCTGATTTTGTGTGGGTTGTTTGGATGAATTGTCCCGATAGCTTTCACAACTTTTCATCCGTGAGCAGCAAGCTGTTATCCAAGACTTGGTTCTGTCTGGATGGATGGTTTAAATGACTTCCCATCCTTTTCATTCTTGAACAACTTTCCGTCTTCAAGCAACGAGTTGGCATCCAAGGTCTGTCTGTGTTTGGATGGATTGTTCCGATGACTTCCCAATCTTTTCATCCCTGAGCAAATTGTCAAGACCTGTTTGGAGGACCCTCTCAACTTCTTTGCCCAAGAACAAAATCCAAGACCTAATTCGGTTTGGATGGATGGCTTCTCAACCTTTATCCACGAGCAGCAAGTTGAAAACCCTAAGACTCGATTCATGGTTCGGATGGATGACTTTCAAAACTTTTTCGTCCGTGAGTTGCAAGTCGATATCCTAGACCTGGTTTCTTGAGTGGATTGTTCCGATGGCCTTCACAACTTTTATCCATGAGCAGCAAGCTGATCTGTTGCAAGGATTGTTTGGCTTACCCAGAGCAGCAAATTGAAAAATCCTGGCGTTCGAGACCTGGTCCTTTTCGGTTGACTTTATCCACCACAGCAGGTGTTTGAAATTTTCCTATTTTCCAAATTATTTTATTGGTCGGCAAAATGGAAGGAAAGAACAGTCGAACAGCATGACATATCTATAATGTAGTGTAGTACAACAACAACAACAACAGACAATAAGTAGAAGAATGAAATACTGCTTAGATAATGTCGTCGAAACTGAAAAGAATACCTTTGAAACAATAATACCGAAGGATGAAGTGAATACAGATGTCTTGTCAAATGCAGCGGCGGTGTTGAAGAAATTGGTAAAGAAGAACAGATCGAAGGGTATTCTAAAGACGGTGCTAATGTCACAAAGACAATTCGAGGCCATGTTTAACCCCAATACAGCAACTCGAACTTTGCCTGCTGGATCAAAGACACGGTTATATAGTGCGGTTGCAAAGTCATTCTATAAGATCAACGAGGAACAGTTCAAATCAATATTTGGACCTTTTGCACAATGTGTCGCAATGAATGAAGACAAAACTATGGAGTACGAAACAAAACTGTCGTTCCCAATCGAGGTATATCTTCAACAAGGAAAGAAAAGCGAAGGAAAACCAACAACAACAAAACTTTGTTATCATCATGTTCCTGTTGTATCCAGATGCACACGGTCTAACAACATTGTCCTTACATCGGATGGAGATGATATGGCTCGAGCTGTACGAGCTGCCAAGAAACAAATGCAGACGAATACTTCAGTCTCGACAACAACCGTGTCATATGTTGGCGTTGTTCCTCCTCAACAGTTGCCGACCTTGAGCAATGATGAGGTTCAAGCAAGAATTAGATATGTTGCTCAGCAACTTGAGGAGTTTGAACGTGAGAAGAAGGAAGAGAAGAGGCAAAAGAATAACGAACTGAAATAAAATACACTTCTTTGATTTTCACTTCTGCTACTTTTTTTTGTAATTTTACGACAACTATCAGACAAATGACATGGATGACACCGATGACCTTAGGACAGTTCTAGACAGATTTGAAGTAGAGAGAGCGTATTTGAATGGGAAGTTCACTTATGATCTAGCAAGGTACTTTGTTAACTTCGCCAATAGAAAGAATGACGGTAGACCCAGAATTGAAAGAGTGAAGCAAAAATTTATCGACGTTATAACCAAGTCCGCACCCCAGATGGATATATCTGCCGTCATTACATCAAAACACTGCAAAAAAAAAGATCCCAATAGTCGTCTCGCAAGAAACATTTATGTTATGGATAGAGTCCTTTTCAGACACTAGTTTATCCCAGTCGTGTTTACCTTTCAGAGATGTCATTGTACGTGCGGTACAAGTGGGTAGACCTCCTCATAACATTAATGAACATGTCGGACCTGTCAATGCAGCTGTGGCGTCATTTGTGCTGGCTACCATGGATGAGGATTATCAACACCCACCAGATGGACACCCAAAAGAGTGGTTTTCTGTTAAAACTTTGACTTTTATTTTTCAAATTTTCTTCCGTCCCTTCACATCAAACCTTCATTCCTCAGTTGAAGAGTAAATGAATGCCCATTGTAAAGCTATGGGCATTTTATTTTTAGATGCCCGGGCATTCTAAAATTGAACCCTTTCCAAACCCCTGCTGTGCTTTGGTCAAACTTGGTTATCAGAGTCATGGCTGAACAGAAAGGTTATGTCCAAACAAAATGATCGTTAATAACTAGTTTGGTTATGACCAACCCTCACACCCGGGTGTCTTTCGTTGACCAAAAATATATGTGTTGAGATGGTTATTGTGGAATGACAATATACGAATAGTCATTCGAATATTCGTTACGAAGCCCTACCTCCCACCGCTGTTATGGGATCTCTGTGTGTTTTGGTATCTCGCGTTTATAAGTAGGGTGGAGCATATAGAGGTCCATCGCATACGAGAAGAGGATTTCAATTGTCTTTGGTTAAACCAACAAAAAACGAAAACATCTACAAGCGAAGTTGCACACTCTGTCGTTCCCTTACAAAGGATTAGTCAACATACCAGAATATATAATCGGAAGAACAAATCATCGTCCATTCCCTCCACATGAAGCAAGCATGCAAAGTAGATCGCATATGAGTACCAGGACACTTTCTGATGGATGCGTTCGTTAACCCAGGAACATCAAACTCAAAAATCCGTCTCACAATTCAGGAATCATATGATGAAAATAGTATGAGCATTTATAATTCATGTATTCTCATTACTAAAGTTCGTCTTTATTTTTTAGTATAAATCCTCTCTTCAAATCTAATTGGAGTCTCTGTCCAATCATCGTTATAAGCTATCATGGGGTTAATAAACCTCCATTTATTTTTGCCAGGATATAAAACACTTGGCACAAAATGTGTTTTAAGAATTACCTCACACGCAATTTTCAAAATCGTTCCTTCTCCATTCAAATATGTAATATCTTTGACAACACCAGGCCTTGTTTCTTTATTCCCATAACAATATCCCTCTAAATCTAAGCTAAGTGGATAAAAAGCGGGCCAATAAATAGGGTATTCAAAAACTTTAGCTTGTTTGATTCTTCTACTGACTACAGGCAATTCCAATCCAGAGTACAAACATACTTCGTCCCCGTTTGTGCACAATCCGGGTTTCCTGAAGGCACAATGACATCTCCGACGCTTTATACGAGTATCTTCAATGGCAACCTCTACATAGTCAGCAGGCAACTCTTCTTTTATCTGCTCACAAGTAACACCAGTGTATGAATATATCATTATTACATTGGTGGGAACATCACATTGAATACTTAAGTCAAACAAATAAACGCACAGCAGTGCAGCTGATATAAAAGTCCTCATTTTGAAATTTTTCTCCATGGTTGATTGAAGTTAAACATGTCTCTTAGACTGCTATCTGGGATATTGGTGCCCAAAATTTAATTTTAGCTTCAATCTACTCTTTATATACTGCTGTGATGGTGTGTGAAGTTTCAATCAATTTTATATTACCAATACGTCACTCTACAGGCACTCAAGAGGACAAGAAATGACAAATTCTGGACGTACACAGACAAGGACACGAGGGAAGGCAGAACTGCAAGGCGCTAAGAAATGCGCACGATAGGGTTGTAGACCTTAATTACGCGGTTCAAGACTTGCCATCGGACGATCAGAGACAAGACAACTCAGGGAGGACAAGCGCGATCTACGTCGACGCCTGCCAAGCAATTTTAGAATCAATCTTGTTCTTGTCAATCTAGTTTTGTAATCTTTGTAAAATAAGGAAGGAATATCGTGGACACAAGGTTCAGGATGTAGAATTCCGCACACGCATTCCCATAGGAGATGAAGTGTGATGATTGCATCGAGGGAACGACTTGGAACATAAACTGGGACACCTGAGATGAACAGGAGAACGGTGATGAGAACGCAAAATCATCTTAGTACAGATGGGCATTACTGACTTGAACAATTCAACAAGCGACGAAGAGGCGCATAGTGTGAGCGTTGTGTGGAAGCACATTAGTAACATGAAAGGAAGACATCTGGCGCGGTTTGCAACTACTGCAAAAAAACATTTATCAGTGCTAACATGAGTTCTTTTCGGTGGCACTTGGAAAGGACCATATACGGGACTATTTTTGTGGAGAATCAAATGGCTTGTGGAACAAATTTTGGCTTGCGGAATGAGGAAAAACGAACTAAATATGGATTCAACAAGGAAGTGCCTACGCATTTTTATTCTAGGTATTTTTCAATTCCAAACTTTTCCCTTGCGAAGTTACGAAGGATTCCTCGAACGTTGACATTAAGATCAATATTAATGTCATTATTAATTCCGAAATCACTCTTTTTCAAGCCGATGAATCCCTCACCATCAACCCCTGCCAACATGAGCGCGTCCGCAACGCCATGGAGTTTTTTGTTGGCTTTCAACATCTCGAACAGTTGATTTACATCGACAGCTTCCGGATCAAATTTCTCAAAGTCGGCTTTGTAGATCATGTCCCTCACCGTGCTAAATCCTGTCATGACTTGCTCTGAACAAGTTAGTAATGTTAAAGTGGCCGACTTACTATGGGACATTGTATTGATCAGTTGCACTAAAAATTTTGGATCACCCAAGTCATGAGTTGTATTCAACAATTCTTCAAAGGGGTAGTTTAGGTTTGAAAAATCAGCTCCTTTGAGTGTGATGAATATCAAATTTTCGGTTTGAGGAATTTTGTAGTTCTTGTGCTCAAAGTTATGAAGCGAACAAAACACTCCTAAGATACTCCTTGGTTTTTTTTTATTAGAAATCTTTCCGAAGCTATTGATCGATTTAACCATCTCATTTTTCAGTTTTGAATTTTGATCGCTGGTTGCTCCAAACTTTTTGTTCTTTGCCTGGTAGTATAAATCCACATCGTGTGGCAAAGGATAATAGCCGTCGATCAGATCCTTTTTTTGATAGTCATCGCCAACGACGTAGGGAGATTTGAACGAATATGATACTTTGTCAACCGTGACCAAATTACGTGGGTGAAATCCGTTATTATCATTGATTGATTTAATAATGTAATCAATCTTCGACGCCACCTCAGGACGTGTCTCTTGTATCTTTAGTATCGATAATTTCTCCAAAATGACATTCCATAAAAGAGAGCCCTTGGCAGATAACTCCCAGTTTATCATATATTCAAAGCATCTTCCTTTGCGCGATATTATGCTTATTATTTCATCAAAATTTTCAACTTTTTGACAAAACACCTCTCTTACAAAGGCAAATGGCTCTAGCAAAATGTATGATCGGACCGTCTTTGAAATTAACTTTTTGGCAGGTTCTCCGAAACTATTTTTCCTTTTCTTCTTGATTGAAACATCTTCCTCTTCCTCTACTTCTTCCTGCTCCTCATCCATGGTGTCGGGCCTGACCTTTATATCGTGTTCTGTCTGATATATACACAGCAGACCACCGCTTAGAGCGAGACCATAACGCTGCAGAAGATTATAACCTTCCGTGCCCTCAACAAATTCTCTAACACCTGACCCATCGCTCTTCTTGCCTTTGTAGAGGGTTGGGAAGTAGTACAGCTTGAAGTACATGTCCACTAAATCCTCCTCAGGACTCACGTCTAACCTCTCCTTAACTGTGCTGAAGTAGACGTTGATAGCGAAAGTCGCTATATCGTTCAAGATCAATGTTGTAATCGATTCGACTTGTTCATTGTCCTCCTTCCACCTTGCGCTGTAGTGCAGAATTTTTCTGAGGAATACCTCCATTAGCCTTGGCGGCCCTGAAACTCTCTCCATTACTTTGTTTAGCCCGTTTTTATCTTTAATTGCGGTGGGAAAATGCCAAAATTTTTTAAACAAAGAAAGGCATATATTGGCGGTGAATCTTTCCAGCCTTATTTTGAGAGATTTCACAGGACTACGGACGGTAAGAGGATTCTTTCCGTACGTCCCTGACACTGCAAAAATGATGTTTCCGGTATTGGATTTGTTTATTCCGTTGGTCACATGTGTGGCGAGGGTATTGAAGAATACTGATAGAAGCAGCTTCTCCAGGTCTTGCGAATTCTCACACTCAGCATTTTCTTCCTCTTTAGTGTAAACCTTACCGGTTGTAAAGATTTGGATCTCGTCCAAATTTATTAATAAATTGGTATTTTTTTTTTTGAGCAGAACTGTAATATCTATGCAAAATTAAAGCATTATTAAATCTTCATTCTACCTTTTCTGAGATGGTCGATAGTTAAATCTCTAACTGCGCCAGGTTTGATGCTATAATCTTCGACACGAGTCGACCAATCCTCGTCGAGAATTGCGTTGTATAATTTTAGAAATCCTTCTTCAATCACTTTTCTTATAATGCTTCTGGCCTCTATATTACCCATGTTAGGTTTGAATGCATTAACAGCTATTCCCAAAGTATTTGAAAACTCAGGTATTGCGCCGTCCTGACACTGCGCCCTCACGTAATACCACTTTAATTCTGAGGCGACATTCTCCAGAAATGTCGTTTTACCAAAACCGGAGACGTCGATAACCTCAATTACTGTAGGATTATTTTGATTCAATTTCCCTCCGAGTCCTCTTATTTGATTAACGCTTGATTGAAAACCTTGGCCTCTCATGTAATGGGGGATAACATTTTGAAACCCTGTTGCAATTTGGTCTTCCCCACCAATAAAACCCAGGACATTATGTTTGGTATACACCTTCTGGGGAGAGGTTATAGCTATCTTTGAAGGTGTTACGGGATCTGAGGTTTTGTTCACGTTAAGAGTATTGTTCCTTGATGGTGTCTGTGGTGATGCCATAATCTTTATTTTGATAGTTCAGTTTTGATGTTTGACAGTTGTAATAAAATAATTTTAAAAGAGACGTAATTGTTAGCATTCGTTAGAATTACTATAACTATCATTATAATTTAGACGTACAAATAACTATAGTAACGTGTGTGCATGGGAGGTATGAATCTAAATTTTCATCTTTCTATTAATACCCAAATGACAGTTAAATGACAAGAACTTCTATATTAATACTTGATCATCAAAAAGAACTTTTATTTTGAAAGTTAATAGGTGATTTCAGTGGGGGGAAATGCCTATGTACACTCTTTACCTATCATACATTTG
Source organism: Acrasis kona (assembly GCA_026419775.2). Taxonomy (NCBI): domain Eukaryota; phylum Heterolobosea; class Eutetramitea; order Acrasida; family Acrasidae; genus Acrasis; species Acrasis kona. The sequence goes on along the minus strand of JAOPGA020001458.1, from coordinate 211 downwards.
AGCAATAATTAGCTTGATTGATAATGTATCAAATTTGAATGTTCTGTCATTCTAATGTGTATTTCCCATCACGTTCAATTAATAAATATTGTTCTTTTGTTGTTCATCATCATGATCATGTTGTCGCCCATTGGATTTATAAATGTTACGGATTCAAATTATTATTCTGAATGTTGGATTCGTAGTGATTGGTTTTCACAATCGAGTTGTT
>JAOPGA020001455.1:0-64764 GCA_026419775.2 Acrasis kona | reverse complement strand
CTGCAGTGACCGCATTCATCACGTCCAAATCTACTTGTTGCGAATTGTGTATGCTCTTGAGCGTTCTCGTCAATAAATGAGATAGAGACAAGGTGGCCATCACTTCTGGTGCTTTTCCGTTCATGAAGAAACTGTTCCTGATCAACAGGTACAGTGCGCCTGCGCTGTGCATTCGGATGGATTGTTCGTTGTGGTTGCATAGAGACATGAGCGATTCGCACAACATGGGAATGTATTCTTCGAAATCTTGTTTGGCGAGATGATTGGATTGGAACATGATGCGACAGTGTTGCTTCATGAGATGACGCAGATAACACAGTATGGATTCATGGAAGGTGTTGGATTGATTCATGTTGAGTAGATTTAACAAGGTACGTATGATGTTCTCCACGAAGGCAACGTTGGATGGATCGATGAAATGATCGGATGATTCTTCTTGATGAGCGAATAGTACGTCGTGTTGGGTCATCATGTTGACCAGTGTCTCCAGCACTAGGTAACTGACCTGCATGCTTACTACCTTTTCTTGTACCACCCTATCCATGCTGTACTGCACTCTATCCAATTCGAGAGCGCTCATGTTGCTCTGGTGACGAACGTGCACGGTGCTGATGGGAGATACCACCAAACTCAACGTGCTGCTGTGAACGGGTGGCGGTGAATTGGACGAAATCTTGCTAATGTTGAGAGAACTAGTCGGCGGCGAGAAGGATGGTGATGATGACGAAGATTTGTTGGAATCAACCATCACGCTGTGTCTGCGATTGTTGAATCCACCGGTGATGCGATTCAGCGTGGTGGAGAATAATCCTCTACGTGACTCGGTGGTTTGTTTTTGTTGATTAGCTTCGGTCAAGAAGCTCTTGATGGTCACATCCTTCTTTTTTCTTTTGGGTGCAATGGAACCATATCCAGGTGGCGACGACACGCGATCGGGATCAGCTTTTTTATGTAGCGACTGTCTTTGTTTCTTTTCTAATTTATCTTGTTGTTGATAAATTAATTGTTGATTCTTGTCCCATAGCGCATCATAAAACTTTTGAAGTACGTCCATTCCCTTGTATTCGAACGAACTAGCACATAGTTCCAACAAGATGCACATTTTATACAAATCTTCTTGATCTTGCATGCGCTGTGATTCTTGTTGTTGCGTGATTTGATCCTGTAGTGGCGATTGTGGAGTGGGTGGCGATTGTATCGTGGTGGATTGTGGCTGTGACGACGACGATTGTTGCTTGGCATCCCTCTGCGATAACAATCTAACCTTGATCCACTCGTTCAACAGCGATGGATCCATATTGGATAATATATCCACCACGTTCACCAACAATTGTTTCTTTTCTTGTCTGCTCTGTTCGGATGCGCCCAATAATTTGGTCTCGCTATCAACGACCAACGTGTCCAATTGAGTCTTTTTGATTTTAATGCCCTTGATTTCGAACGTCAATCTCAACTCTTGTGCATTGCTATTCTTCTTGTTTGATTTATTCTTTTGTTGTAAATCTTGTAATTGTTCGGTCTTTAATAACAATTCGTTATCGTTGTGTGATTGTCTTCTCTTGTGTTCGTTCAATTCCCTCATCACGTTCTTCTTATCGCGATCGCAATTGCTCTTCCAATCGTTCAACACGTTTAATAATTTATAAACAAATTCAAAGTGCATGTTATATAATTGATAGCGAATGGATTTGGCATCCACAATGTTGATGGCATTATTGATGATGCACTCCGCGTCGCTTCTCAGGTTGGTATACACTGCACGATAAGCAGCGATGGCCTTGATGCGCACTTGTTGTTCGGTGCTGGTCACGCATTTGAAAATGACATCGCAGAATGCACTATACAAATAGTGACCTTTTAGTTTGTGGTGTCGACCGAGCGCTTCGATATCTTGATGAGCGTGTCTAGGAAGGAACAATTGCATGTTGTGATGATGATTGAACATTTCGATAAAGAGCGTCAATTGCATGTCGACAAACAAGTGACGAATGGGAGCTAATGCTTCCAACAGCGATTTGTTGGTCGCGCTCATCATGTTGCTGTCGGTGATGGTTGCTGCCTGTTGCATCACGTGTCTCATGATGGGCACTTGTTGGCTCAACACGTCTGCATATCGAATCACGCTCCTCATGACTTGTACCTTATCCAATACATTTAATAAATCCTTCAAGAAGGTGCTCACGGTCATGTTGAATCCCATCAACCATTTGTTTAGTTTGGCGAGCGATGGAGCCGTGTGTTTGTTGTTGATGGAGTTCATGTAATCGTCATAGGCCTCTGTTTGTACGTTGCATGATTGTCTGGTGCCATTTCCGCCGCTGCTGCTGGGCGATTGGCTCAGCGGCGATCCGGTCGATGTGGTTTGATCAAAATCAGGATTGTTGGGCGTCATGGGCGTCACGATCTTTAGTATGGGCGCCTTGTTATCCTTTTGACACTTTTTCAATCCCAATAATGCTTGTCTCCTCATGATCATGATCACACACGTGCGGCACATGAAATCCTCCAAATCCATCAAGAAGACATCGGTGAAGCAATTGGCACCGTCGTTCTTCATGTTGAATGCTTCTTGTCTCAACATCATGCTCTTCAACAAGACCGCAAACAAGAACCATCCATTTCTCAACATTTGTTCCTCGACCGCACCATTGTTCGCTCTTTCTTCCTTTCTATACATTTGTCTCATCACCAAAATAATGTGATGAGCCAGGAACGAATCGTTTGATTCTTGATGAACGTGTGCATTGTGTTGCATCATGTATTTGAGGTATCCATGCAACGTGTGCATGCACTTGTCGCTGGTGTATTTATCCACCATGCTGACCACTGCCCTCAGCGCAATCATTTTGATGGAAGTGGATGCCGTTGCATGATCAATCACATCGAACAAGTAATTGAAAATCATGGGTGCGAAGGAGTGCATTTGTTCTGGTATGCCCTGTAAATTTCTGGTCACTCTCGAAAAGTGATCCATGTCGATTCGATCCAAATTTGATTCGTACTTGTTCATGAGTTGAATCAATTCGTTCAAATGCGAACTATGATGACCGCCATAAGCAGGTCCCTGCGGTATGCTGATGCATGCGGGCATCACGTCCAGTCGAACGAAACAATTATCCATGGGAATGCATCCGATGGTGTTGGTCATGTAGTGCTTATCTGGTAATTTACTGTACACGCTCAATTGTTTGATTCCGTATTCCAATTTCAAATTCCTCGGATCCATCACCATCATGTAGGCGTATCCTATCAAGGTCTTGATCGGATTCAACACTGCATTCAAGTGATGAGTGGCTGCGCTGTTGCTTCCGCTGTGATTACTGTGATTGGCAGTGGTGCGCAGTATATTGTTCTCCTTGTGCTCCACTTGATAAATCTTGATGAACAAGTGGTGACGATTCAATCGACTGGGCATTTTGATTCTCCATTCGTCACCAAATTCTGGCGTTCTGTTCTTGTACGATGTTTCGCTGTATGCTCTCCTCACCAATTCATGTGGATTGTTGCAATAAGGTCTCATGAAGCATCTCAAATTAGATCGACCGTTGTTGATCAGATCATCATCGGAATCGCGCAGGTAACAAACCAACTGTACGTTCTTGTGATCCTTTTTGCTGTGATTGAGTTGTGCCATGACTGGATATACGTAACAAATGTTGCTCATGTCCAACATTAATTTATCTTGTCTTTCGAATTGCATGTTCGCCACCACGGTGACCGGCACTTGCTTGTGATCCACCTTGATCATCATTTCGTTGGTGTGTGGCAAGAATAATCGAGGAGTGCTGCTGGTGGTTTGATTCAATCTTCTTAATTTGAATTCGAATTCGCACATGTTGATCATTTTGATCTTCTTGGATGCCAACATGGCCTCTGGCGATACGCCCAATATGGTGACCTGTTGATTGTTGCCCGCGATGCTCGTCACTCGATCGATGAATCCACCACTAGAGGTGGGAACGCTGCTGGACAATGTGGAAGATTCGGAATGCAAATCATCCATCACGTCATCAAAATCATCCAAATCGTCAAGATCGTCGTCTTGGTTGGCATCATCGTCATCTTGTTGTTGAGGCGTATGTTGTGCCAAAAACACTTGCAACAAGAAGGCATCGCTGCATGCACCTGGTCGACTGGGAATGCTAAAAATCTTCTTCACTCTGGTTCTAAAGGTTGGTGATTTGAAACAATCTACCAACGGTAATGCTGTCCATGCGAAGCTGGTATAAGTACAAGGAACAGTCTCTGCTACTTTTTGAGCCTTGCTCACGATGCTCTTATAGTCACGATCTCTACACTTGTCCTTTCGAGTGTACAAATCGTTCAATGCCTCGCAGTGCTCTCCCACCCACTTTCGAGAGAATTTAAACAAGATGAACATGTGATCGTATTGTACGTTCATGCTGGAGTGATTATCGATTCCATTGTGATTCACGCTGAATAATGCCCTTCGTTGCGCTCTGTTGTATTCTGGAATGTCATCGTCCTTGTTGTGAGTGACCAAATCATCTCCATTCACCATGAAGCACCTGCTCTCTTCGTCGCTATCATTATCTCGATCTTCATCCAGGTGCAACGTGTGTTGTTGTTCTTCCAATTCATCGCTCCTGATGCTGAGACTGTTGCGATTGTTTTCTGGAGTAATGTGCAATCGAACGCTTCTTCGGTTATAGTGAGGCATGCGCGATGCATCGCCACGTCCCTTGAGCACGCTGTCTTTTAACGAATCGCTCAACTGTTGTTTACGTGCCTCCTCTGCATTTTGTTTCTTGCTGTGAGGCAACATGTAATGAAAGCACTCGCTGATGCGACGAAATTTACCTCCTTGATTCATCTGTCTGTCCCATATGGACACCGTGACATAAATATCTTCGACCAGACAATCTTGTAATCCGCTGCGAAGTGGCATGGACGAGTGAACGGAATCTTGACTGTCCATGAATTTCTTCACGTCTTCAAAATTACCAAAGTTTAGTGCTGCGTGTTCGAAGAGTAATTTTCTCCTGCCGTCGATCAATTCGTCGGTCCATTGAAAATTAGAATGAAACAAATCGGGCGTCTTGACCTTCATGTTTAATTCCTTAATTCTGGATTGTACTGGGAATGTGGCCTCGAAGGAATCGAATACAAAACTCTTGTGCACGCTGTTGATTTTGAACGATTTGATTCGCTCGCGGTAACATTCGTCGGTGGTGGAAATGTATTTCATAATGTCAATGTCCTTCTTCATGAGCGTCCTTCTTGACGCAACTGGATTTTTATCGACGTCGATCCTGAACGAATGATCCACCTTGTTTGGAATCTCTGGTAATGATTTATTGTCCACGTGTGATGATTTCCTCAACGATAATCGATGAATGTTTTTGGGTCTTAGATTGGTTTCGATCAATACGTTGCATCCCATGAATCGGAAACATTGTCTCACGTGATAGGGCAAGCTTGCCTCTCTTCTCTCGTACATGAACGTCATGTTGAGTGCTTCCTCGCTAAACTCTGGTTCGTCAGACGTGTAAAAGATGCCTGCTCTCAAAAAGTTGGTCTTGTGAAGGACTTGTACTTCTGATTTGTTGTGGTTGTCGTCTTGTTCCTCTTCTTGTAGAATGGGAAATAGTAATGGATTGTTTCCCGATGCGACGAACTTGTCGTTCCATTCTCCTAGCTCGTATTTGCGATCGATGGCGCTTCGTTGTGCGCTGAATTGTGCATTCGCGGTCACTCTTTGTGGTATGGTCATGCTCCTGCGCGATATTTGTGATAATGTTAAAGAGCGGTTACGAAGGCTGTTCTTCTTGGCGTCTAACGTTCTTGTGGGTACTGTATCGTTCAATAGAGAATCAAGATCCAAGTTTTTGGCATCAGCATCCAGTATGGGATCCACCATGCTTAATGGATCGTCAATGTCTTGTTGAATGTTCGGTACTCCTTGTTCTTCGTCTGCGAATTGTTCCTCTTCGTCAACTGTATCTAGATCATCGAAGGTGTCCTCGTCTTCTTCGTCGAATTCATCTGCTTCCATCATTTCCTGGAGGGATAGTGTTTCTTCAAACTCTTCTGCATCTGATTGAGCATTTTCGCGATCGGTCATGCTTCCGTCCTTGAAACCTTCTCCTCCTTTTGAAGAGGTTCTTCTTTTTAATGTTTCTGCCTTGATTCGTTTGATGGAGGAGTCGACGATGCGGGCCGACGAAGTGCTGCTCTGGTAGGAAGAGTCGCTCTCTTCGTCGTTCGGTGAGAAGGACGAGTACTCAGCATCACCGCCAGACTGATCTTCTTCCGCTTGTAATCTTTCCGTCTCCCTCTCAAGATACTCTAGTGCGACTTTGATTAATTCTGTTCTTCCATAATGTAATGCTATTTGAAAAGGTGTCTTCTTTGACCTTGGATCTACGCGCATCAAAATGTCGAAAGTGACCAAACCCTTCGTCGCAATGGATGCTTCTAATATGGTTTTGCATTCATCAATTTGTCCGCAAGCAAAAGTTCTGTATAGGAATTGAAATAGTTTTTCGTTAATGTTGTCCGCATTGGACGTGACATCCTGAATAATAACCTCCAAGTCTGTTGGTGTAATTCTTGACAACCACTGAAAGGTAAACTTTGTGAGATCTTCTTTCTTACTACCGTCCTCAGAAGTTGTTATTTTAAAACACTGCTCCATATTGACAACGTCAATAACTCTAATCTTTGCTATGACGTCGTGTTCGTCGCTACTGTGTCTTTGCGGGAATAGTTGCTTAACATTTGGTGTTGTGAACGAAAGTAGAGTGTTGTTGTTTGTGAGTTGACTTCGTGGAACAGTTGTTGTCCAAATAATGGGAGTGTTGCTGTTCTCTTCCTCTCTTCTGCACACTATTGTTACTTGTAGTATTGCATCTTTGTCGGTTATCGGGTCAGTGAACTGAATTTTAACATTCGTTCCGCCTGTCAGCGGTCCATAGTTTGGTGATATGGACGCTATTGTGTTGTGATGTGGTGATGCTCCTCCTTTTTTTCGTGAGGTAAGTACCATCTTTTTAGACCGCTCTGGATCGCCCTTAATTCTCTCAATATCCAGCTTCATATTCAGGCTTTTTGTTGCAGTTGGAGGTGGTGAAAGTGACGGTGGAGTCGTCATTGTTCCGTCCTGTATGTACAAATGTTGGCGTTGCGAAATGTGTCAATGTCACACAACGTATTTACAAAACCAAACACAGCAAGTGTTGTTACCCAATTCATACTTGATTGATATCAACAAAAATACAACCAAGAAGGGGTGAACTGCTCGAAAATAACAATACTGACGAACAGAGTATATCTACTCACCGGCGAATTAGTGTCTCAACACGTCCTTTTCTTGCTATGCGATGATAGAAACAGACCCTTGATTTGTATGAAAGACGATTTATTTAAAATTTGTTTTTTTTGATAAACCTCTGAAACTCGTTAGAGTAATAAAATCTTGAGTATGTATCGATGAGGTTCAAAACTATTTGTGACATGATGTCTTTAGTTGATTTGGCCGGGAAGCTATCAGCGGCTTCAAAAGAGTCCGACTTTGCCAAAGACTGAACCTCCAAACTAGGGGATGGTGGTGAGGTAGGAGTTGACACACCTTGATTATTTGCTGAATCTTTGCTGTTGTATTTCGATAAAAATCCATCAACTTCCTTCTTGGCACTATCTATGAATTTTTTAGGGACGTTAACCTCATTCAAAGAACTGGACGTCAGATATGAATCATAAATAAAGTTCCAACTTTTTACTTTTCTTTCATAATCATCTGCCGGTAGCGCTTCGTGAGCTTTCAAGTCGTCCTAAAAAATATTAAATGTGCTCAAAAATCTTCACTTACGTAAATCATAACATTCTCAACCGAAAACTCTTTTTTAGCAAAGTTTTTGAATAAATCGTGTGTCACAACATCTCCACATCCTAGTAATCTATGAATAGTGTCGGGTGTATCATCAAATTTTGTGATGTCGATTGATGCATATGGTGTATTACTGGGGTCCAACTTGTTTTTTGACTTTCTCCTATCCCACTTAAATGAATAGTAAAGTATGATACCTGGAAGCACTATCATGCTCGGGTACTCCCAGAATAACACATACAGGAAGGTTCTTATGAGGTTTGCTGACTCAGGTTGTCCACCTGTGCTCACTGAGACGATGCCAAAAATACCAAAGATTAGACCTAAACAACCACCTGGTATGGACATGCAATATAACTCCATACGGTAACGTAACGGATCTCCCTCAACAAACAATTGATTTATTAATTCGAAAATGCTGATTTTACGTTTAAGAAAAGGTATTAGAGAATCATTGGCTAACAAATCTACTAACACCAACAGTACTGCAAAAACGCAAATAACAACTACTACTACTACTTCGTATCTTGCCATTATAGCAGCGTATGTCAAATTGAAATTGCTCCATTCATCACTACAAACTATTGACGTTCTGGGCCGTCCTAAATCTACCGCGCCCACAATGTAAAGAGACAAAACTGAGGCGATAATAATAAATCCATGAAGGATTGGGCTCATTAAAAATTTTATAATCTTATCTACTCTCTTTTGACCATCCGCAGACCTTTTCAAAACTGCATCTTCATTATTCATCCAGTCACGATAAATGTTTAAAGTCTGTTCTGACCGCCTCGTAAACCACTGAAGTACAAAGAATCTCACAAACATCAAAGTCACACAGAGTAAACTAATAACATAAAGAGGCACAGTGGCCCATAACGATATGTAGCATCCTGCTTGTTGATTAGAAGCACTCCACTGCACAGGTGAATTGACTTGAATGTAGGCTATGTTATTTAACAATTTGCTAATTGTGAAAACGTAAGGAACCTGTTATTGTTAAACATTTTGACTTGAATGAACTGAACGTACCCATAATCGTGACGAGACAGGTTGTGACTTCCTCTTGATGAAGAGTAAGAGCATCAACACCACACATACCAAAATTACACTAGCACGAAGTACAATGGATATTACGAATGTTGGGATCGCTAATGGTTGTATGCTTGTGCTTGTTGTATTTGTTGTGCCATTGGTATTGTTGCTGGATGTAATAAGTTCAAGGACGGTTTGGTTGTTCATCATACCATTGATAGGTTCACAAATAACAATTGACAGCACCAAAATAGAAGTTTTATTGACATTGATTGCGCTACTCCGTTGCTTATTTACAAAGGTATTATACCTATATATTTTCAACGGGTGTTGAGATAGATCCGTGTTCCTCGTTTGTAGGTTGGTCCTCGGACTGTATTTTTTTCAGTTCGGTCATGACTGTCTTTGCAAGGTCCGGCGATGCTTTACTTATCACATACTCTAATACATTTTGAGTCTCCAGAGCAATCTTCAATGTTCGATCTAATTTCTCAACCTCAAGTTTTTTTTCATCCAGGTTTTTCTTCAAATCATCTTCAACAGTCTTTTGATGTTCCATCTCTTTCACCATGTTAGTTACTTTGGTGAGGTGCCCTTCAGAAGCTTTTCTCTCGACTTCAATTTGTTCCTCTAAACTTTGGATGGAGGTTCGACAATGTTGGATTACTCCCTCTGCCTGATCCAAGTTTTCTTTTGCTTTATCGCGTTCAATTGTGGCCACTTTGTAGGATAAATTTAATTTTTCATGTCTGTTTTAAAAGTTAATCCTAGTTGAATGTTGAATGTTACTCTTCTATAAGTTCAATGTTATGTCTTGCAGCTTCTCTGCTAATATATACTTCTTGCTTTAATCTATGTATCACTACCTGCAAGTCATCTTGTTTCTGGCGGTTGTGTAATTTCAAAAGTTTTAAATCATCACGTATCCTTTTTTCTCTGGGTCTCGATAGGAGATATCCAAGAACTAAACCGGCTAAAACTGGGAAAACATTTAATTGGTTCAACAATGATCTGAAGGTGCTGATCAAAAACGATAGAATCTGGTGTGTTGTTTTCTCTTCTTTCTTTTGGTCAACCATTGTGAACAATCCTAAAATAAATTGTACAACTATTCTACTAGAACATACCTGAAAGAGGCAAATCTATTGCGTATAGTGACCAGCATACGTATCAATAATTACATCTTCATTAAACCTTATTGTAAGCTTCATCTACAGTTAGTTGAAAATCCCTTTCTGTATCCAAACATTTTGTAATAAATAACCGCTCGCTTACAGATAAGGAAACCTATCCCCAAAAGCCAAAGCATCGGCGAATGATGGAAAGCTTTAAACGATATCACTCAAGAACAATTATGATAAGTTTTATGTAAATTTTATGAGGTACCCCAATATGGTTGTAGAGTGTTATAAATAAAACAACATTCTCTTTTTTAAGACAGAAATCTATCAATTCTGCAAACAAAAAATTAATGAATAGGACTGTAGGTATTACGAAGGAAGATTGTGCAATGGAAGGTATAAGTACGACTAGGTACTCAGAGAACATTAACAAAAGAAGGACATCAAGCCAGAACCCTCCAAGTCCCTACACGCTTAGACCTAACAGCGAATCCTACGAAAAGAAGAAAGCCACAGGAAACAAGCTTATAGCAATTGCCGCATTAGTGTTTACCAGTATATTCTTACTATACTTCTTTTATACACGAGGCAACTCCGACGTTGTACCAGTAGCAGCAAAAGTTGTACCTGAGAAAATTGTGCTCAATGTAGTAAGCGCTATAAAGAAGCAAGAGGCACCTCAACCACAAAACTTGAAATTAGACTCTCAGAATGTAAATGTTGAGGAAGTCAACAACAAAGTTCACAACGAGAATCATAATGAGATAGAAGAAGACAGTGCAGGATTCCCAACCAACGACTATGCAGCGAGAGCGTTTGGTGGAAAATGTGAGAGAGGTGTTGGTAGAATTCCTGTCTACTCCAACAACGACAAGTATTTGAGAATAGAAGAATGGGATTATCAAAAGAAAGGTCCCTACAACACCTCCTTTTTCTATGAAAGATACATTCTCGGTCAACGACCCGTGGTGATTAAAAACTCAATTAACCACTGGAGAGCTACAGAGCATTGGAAAAGTGATGCCTATCTCGAAAAATACGCTGGTGATGAAATAGTCATTGTCGAACAAAGCTTAAATAACAAGTTTGGTTTTGTCGAAAAAACATGGTCTAGAAGGATGAGAATGACTATGAGAGAGTTCCTCAAGATTTATAACAAGAAGGACGCTAACGGATACCAATACTACCAATCCACTAAAGTATGGCCTTCTCTTCGCAATGATTATGAAATCCAACCTTATGCTCCCTGTCTAGCTGACGCCAATCTACCATACTATCATCACTTTGGGATATGGTTTGGTAATGGCGGTCAAAACTCTTTGATCCACAATGACCCTGAAGATAACTTTTTAAACATTTTGGATGGGTATAAGCGTCTTATCATGTACCCACCACAACAATGCGATATGCTTTACGAAGATAGAAGAGCTGAGGCACGTACGAGTAAGATTAATATTGCTGATCCAGATTATCAAGAGTTCCCACTGTTCGCTCATGTTACACCTTATGAGGTAGTGGTTGGTCCAGGAGATGTCTTGTTTATTCCTGCTTACTGGTTCCATCAAGTAGAGAGCAGCTGCAGACATTTGGCTTTTAATTTGTTCTTTGACACTCATAACAACATGGGTGTATTAGAGCGTGAGAGAGCCAAGCTAGCAGATCCAGATGTTGATTTAGATCCTACTAGCGCCGATTTGGTAGATATTTTGATGGATGAGCCATCTCAGTGCAAGTTAGCTAATGATCTTCGTGACGCAGTTAGGAGACGTGAAGCATCCATGTAAATAAAAATTCTTTCAATATGTGTTGTGTTGGTTGATCCCGCCCAAATTGATTGTTTGAAAAATATGACAGATGCTGGCAAGCTTGACATGGACGATGAAGGATTTAAGAGGTTTCTTCATTATAAATCGCAATTAAAGAAGGGCGAAACAATAGCGAGCTTCTTTGCTAACACTCCGTCTCAACCTCCTCCACCAAAAGATCCTAACAAAAAATCTATTGAAGAATTAAGAAAGGAGGTGGAGGCACTCAAGCGAACGAAAATTCTAATAGATGATAATGAAGTACACCCGAAGGCACATAATAAATCTTCTTCAGAATTGAAAAAAGAGGAGAAGGAGAGAAGGGAGGAACAAAGAAGGGTGGAGGATAATAAAAGAGTCAGAGAGGAGATTGAAGAAATTGAGCGTCTGGGATACTCATTACCTCCAGAACCTACCAGCGTAAAAGTTTGGCGGTGGGACGAAAAGGGAGATATTCTTGATTTCAACTTGACGGACTGCCGGTCTGATATAATTTACAGAATGAGAACAAATCAACTTTACACGCTTGAAGAGTGCAAAATTTTGATAAAAGAGGTTGTAACAATAATGAAGAAGGACGCAGAAGTAGATATCAAGAATTTAATGTTTCTAAGCAGATTTAGAACCGAAATGTTGTTCCCAAAATCAATCATATCGAACTATATAGCACCAAACGATTTGGATGGATTTCCTGACACCGAAGAAGTAAAACAAATGTTATACGGTCAAGTCATCAGACCCAAATCAGATCCCTTTGATCACATGCCTTCACCAGGACCCTTTGACTGGCGCGACAATCCACTCCCAATGTCCGAGCACAAACAAAAACTGGAACACCTATGTTTCACAATCAACAAGAACCTTGTAAAATTAATAGACAACACGCTGCGACAAAGAAAAGAAAGATTACTGCTCGCAGCAACCATCATGGAGGAACTAGAAGACCACGCTCAACTCAAAATGCACATGCACTCTGCAGAAATCAAGCGATTAAAAAATAGATAAATTATTTTATTGTACTTTGCATCCATTACCACCACCATCACTTGTCCTCTCCTCTTTACGTCTTGTTTCTTTGCGAGGTTTCATTTCAATCTGTCCCTCCTTTGCCTCACGATCCACGACACCAAATATTTGCTTCATGCCATCCAACTGCTCGCTCGTCAAAGTACAATCTCTGACGGTGAACTGAATAAATAATTTACCAAATCGCTTCGGACGATCTTCTAGAGGCATTCCTAATCCCTCCACCTCAAGTACCGATTGATCCTTGATGACCACGCCCTTGGGCGATACCAAATCCACTTGTCGACCGTCCAAATGCTTGAACGAAACACTTGCACCGCATATCGACTCCTTCATGTCGATTGATTTGGTCATGACCAAGTCGTCGCCCTTTCGCGTGAACAGTGGATGACTGGCTTGTACCATTTCCACAAACAAGCGACCAGGTGGCAAGCTGCTATCAGAGTGGTCTCCCTTTCCTTCGTATAGGATGCGGTCGCCGTTCTCTGCTCCACGCTTAATATCCACTTGTAAAGAATTTACGCTTGGTACGGTCTTTTTACCGTGACACTTGATGCAGCGATGTTGAGGGTCGATTGTAGTGCCCTGTCCTTTACATCCGGGGCATTCTTGGAGGAAGCCCGGACGTACTTGTACGAATTTCATGCCTCCGCACATTGAGCATGTCTTGTGTCCATCCTTCTTCATTGATCCCGTTCCATTACATGTCGAGCACGAAGTGTTTACGGTTGTTGATATTGTTTTTGTTGTGCCCTTGTAGGCATCTTCGAGGGTGAATTGAACTTGTTGTAGTACATCTTGATTCTGTCTTCTTACTTGGCGACCACCACCGCCAAAGAACATGTTGAAAATGTCCTCTGCATGTTGAGATGAGTGGTCGTGTTGACCAACACCTTCCTCTCCATATAGATCATATCCTTGGCGTTTTTGTGGATCACTTAGCACTTCGTATGCCTGTGTGATCTCCTTGAATTTTTCTTCCGCTTCCTTTCGTGAATCTCCAGTGTGTTTATCTGGATGATTCTTCATTGCTAATTTACGAAATGACTTTTTAATGTCTTCATCTGAAGAGTTGCGGCTAACTCCAAGGATTTTATAATAGTCCTTGTTTAATGTTGGTACGGAGACGTGGAAGCGTCTACATGTTTGATGCGATAATGTGGAAAAAGTGCGATTAATTGAAACCACCCGGTTCATTGTGAATATTCAATTTTTTGGTTGAGTTAACTTACACTTAAGTTCATATGAGCACCTGGTGCTGTAGACTCTGAGATGATCTTTTTATGTTAGACACATTATTGGAGACAAACAATACAGACATTAATTAATAGGTTTATTTAAAAATACAACTAACAACGGTATGGAAACAAGTACATTTATCGTTTTTTTGGACTCTTCTTCTTTGCTGATTTTGGATTCTCCTTCTTCTTATGAATGTCTATATTACTAAAACATGTTTTAATAAATGCAGCATAAGATGCTGTCCCATTGTCATCATCGCTAAATGCTCTTATAAGTTCCATAATTTCGTCGTCATTAAGGTCCTTCTCTCCAATATTTACTAAAATGTTCCTCAATTCGGTTGCACTCATTGTTCCTTTTTGTTCGGGGTCAAATACCTCAAACGCCTCCAACACAGCTAATTGAGAATCAGGATCGGGCACATCAGGATTAGCCATCAATCGTAAGTAACCATCCAAGCTTATATATCCATGGTTGTCGGGGTCCAGCTCCCTGATGTATTGAAGTACTTGTGAGTCTGATGGATTCTTAAGCTGCGTTCTCATCAACATGCCAAGATCCTTTGATGGAATAAAATCTTTTGGTTTCGATTCGAACAATCGGAATCCTTCCGTCCATTGTTTCCTCAATGCTTCTGAATTCACATCCCTTACAGCAGAAGCTGTGCTGAGTAGACTAGCATTCAAATCTTTGGCCTCAGATAGTGATGAGTGTGATGAAATTGGACGGGTTGTAGAATGAGAAGATGAAGGTGGTATCAACTCGGACATTTGTTGGCGGGAGAATATAACAGTTAAAATATTAAGAAATATATTTTTTGAGTGCTTGTATGGTCTGGCAGTGTGCCTCAATAATGTTCTGCATACCATTTAGCATTGGATCATGAATCTTTTTATTAGGATAACCGCCACCCAGCGTGCAACAAACGGGCACTTGACCACATCTTTTTGCAAAATCCATTACCATCTCATCCCTAATCTTGCAACCGTTTAAGCTCACTTTGAGATTCCCAAGACCATCCCCGTCGAGAATATCAACGCCCGACTGGTACATGAGTAATTCGAACGACAATGTCCCGCTTCTTACCCTCGCCTCCAAATCATTCAAAGACTTTTGCACAGTCGATAAGTATTCCTCATCACCAACACCAGATTCAAGTTCGACATCAACGCTGGAGTGGCATTTACGTAATGGAAATACTTTTTTTGAATGCACGGAGAGAGTAAAAGCATGAGACCAATCCTTTGTGATGGTTGCAGTTCCGTCGCCTTGATGTACATCTAAATCGATGCACAACCATTTTTTTAAAAGACCATCCCTTCTGAATGTCTCCGCAGCAACGACAATGTCATTAAAAACAGAATAACCGGATCCGAAATCATGGTGGGCATGATGTTGTCCACCCGCGAGATTGGCAGATGCACCATTTTTAAGGGACTCTTCAGCAGCCTGAGTTGATGCTCCGACAACGCGAAGTGCTCTATCTACCGCAGTTGTGCTCCATTTGACACCGATTCTTTTAATTTCTTGTTCCGATATTGATCCATTCATGTATTTAGCCACATATTCTGGTGAGTGAGCCAAGATCAATTGATCTATTGTCGCTGATTTAATGTCTGTAATAATTTGAGGCTCTTCCACAATCTTGTTTTTTACAAGACGACTTGGTAGTATTCTATACTTGTTGAACGGAAAAGCACTGACGTTTGAAGTGAGTTTTTCATACTTTATTGTTGAAAATATTTTTAGTTGCACCCTGCTCATATTTCGTTGTTACAAAAGTCTTGATGATATTATAATATATTTCTATGAACATATGAAGCAAATTAGTGTCGTTGATTCACAGGTGGGATTGGACGGTTTTGCCGTCACAAGTGACACCTGATTAAATTCTGGTCTGTCAGTCAGGAGGTTACGGAGAACCGGAGTTTATGGTTTATTAAAAGACAAAACCAATTTTGACTGATCCTTTCAAAAAAAACAGTAACAATGAACGTACCACTTGCAGTTGTATTGTTGCTATGTTGCGTTTTTTATGCACATGCTTGTGCTGAGACATACACTGTAAGAGCAGGTGACAATTGCTGGCAAATTGCCACCAACCATGGTTTATCCTTGCAACAATTCCAAGATATCAACCCTGGTTTGAATTGCAACAACCTCCAGATTGGTGTTGTTGTTTGCGTTCGTGGCGGCGGCCCATCCCCACCATCCCCACCTTCTCCACCATCACCTGGTGGTAAAATTTCATACAGTCAATTCCTCAACGCAGTGACTTCTTGTGGTTATGGTGCCCCAGGAAAAGATAAGTATGATGCATTTATCAACAACTATGCCTCAAAGGGTGGCATTACCAGCAACAGAGAATTGGCAATGTTCTTGACACACATGTATGTGCTCTTAATTTCTTTACTAACTTATATACAGCCTACATGAGAGCGGTGGTCTTCAATTCAAAGAAGAAATTAGATGCAAGGATAGCAAGTGCCCATCTGAATACAGATCAGCTGGAGATCCAGGCGACAAGTTCTACTACGGACGTGGTTACATTCAATTAACTTGGAGCGCGTACGTCCTTGACATTTCAGCTCACCCTAACTAATTTTTAGAAACTATAAGGCGGCAAGTCAATACTTGTTCGGAGATGCAAACAAGTTGTTCTATGACCCAGATGCAGTCGCTCGTTCAGAAGAGCTCTCCTGGAACACTGCCTTCTACTACTGGAAGTTCAATGTCCACAACGACCCTGGAGTCCAAAATGGACAGTTTGGAAGTTCCACAAACAGAGTTAACGGCGGTTTGGAATGCAACCCATGTCGCGCAGCCTGTCCAGGACGTTTCGAAATGTACAAGAAGGTTATGAGAGCATTCGGTATACAAGAGAACCCCAATCCAGCCGGTTGTTAATAAAATTTGATTCAATCAACTTACACCCTTGTTGAAATGGTTAGAATTAATTTTTGCAAATGTGCTGAAAGAAACACTCATGAAATATGTATGATATACATTTTAAAAATGTCAACCATTTCAACAGACTTTTTATTTCCACTATCCGATAGGAAATGATTGTAAAAATGGATCTTGATCAAGTGCACAGGCAAGTACAAGTGCTAGTCCAGAGAAATGACAATAAAATTGTTATAAAGAACTTCGCATTATAAAACCAAACACTATTATCAAAGTATCTATTTTTATTTTAATACTTGGCTAGTTTTATTCAGTCGTATTTGTTGAATCTTGTTTTTTCAAATCTTCTTCAATATCCTGTACATCCCCCTTATCTTTATTAAAGTACCAATTAGTGCGCGATATGTGAGGCAAACTAAGAAACTCTAAAAGTTCTTGAAAACTGTTTTGGTCTTGGTGAATAATCTGTATGTCTTTAACAGCATCCCGCCAATCTCCCTTATCACATAAATAATTTATTCTATCTTGTACTTTATTTAAAAACCATCCAGGGCCATCTTGTTCCTCAGAGTATTCACCCTTCAATTCATCTTTCATTCTACACAGGAAGTTATCATGTTTCCTGTCACTCCTATAAGCAGGTCGTCTGGAAGGTAATGTAAGATACCTCTCCATTTCAGAGCTATCATAGTCCCACAAGAAGGATGTGTGGTGGACAAAGCGTTTGTACAAACCGCCAGTCATATATTGAGCATTTCCACCAAATTTACGCTCGCCAAATACATAATCGTTTTCACGAAGCGAGAAGTTTTTGTGTTTCGGAAAAATTGGACCGTAAAAATATTCTGACCACAACATTATATCTCTTGGGTATGCCTGGAATACTTTTTTTTTCAAATTTACACTAGGATCTGTCTCTGTAATTTCTATGGCTTCACTTTTTTTATGCTCTTTATGTTGTTGATGCAATTCCTCTTCGCTTACTGGGAAAGAGCACTCTTCCAACATTCGATGTGACGCGATGAATGAAACAAAGGCAGTTTTTGGACTAACAACCACGGTGCCCCCACCCGTAAATCTTCTTACAACTGGAAACGCGTCATTTTTGATATTATTTAAATGTAAAACATCTGCAGCTTTTCCACCAGAGCCCATCACAACGCAATTTCCATTGTTACCCTCATTTAGGACGATATAACCAATCTCAGGTCGCTTATCGCATCTCATCAATGCTTCTTCAAGAAGTAGCTGATTGAGGATTGGGTACCTTCTTAACTTAAGGATCTTCAACAGCATCTTGGTGTTAGTTGATTGTAAAGATGCTCTAACAAAACCTCAAAAGATGAATACTATCGTAAAACTCTATCAGTTCTCAGGTATCACGACCATGCTATGGGCATAACCCACGCCAATGTATACATAAAAAGAAAAAAATTGATGACAGAAAGAGGCAAGCGGACTAGAGCTCTAGGGAAGCAACCTGTCACCACAAGAGCCATTGATGCCGAGCAAGATACCCAACACAAACGAAGGAGGTTGGAAGATCAGAGTCAATCTCAAACATTAATGATGAACCAGCAAGATGACTTTGAAACTCAGAATTTCGGGCAAAATGCGCAAAATTCTGACGATTTTGAGGATAGAGAAGAAACGCAACAAACCGTCGCTAATTTTTCACAAAAAAAGATTCGTCCCTCAAGAAGCGCCGTTTGGAAGCATAACGCCGAAAGAATTCTAGAGAACGGGTCCACGGTTATGGTCGATCGACGCAATGGAGTCTATTTTGTATCCACATTTTCCAGCACGCCCAAGCGAATGCTTTTTTCAAAGCTACCCTTCATTTTGTTGCTATGGTATTATTGATGATAAAAAGTTTGGCCAAAGAACATGCCCTTGCGTCTATTCTTCAATTAAAGGAGGAAAATCAGTAAACGAAGTATCAACCATTGCTGAGTAGCGTAATCACGTTGATACTGAAGTGCTTTTTATTATATTTTCGAATTCTGTTTTTGCAGTGTGTGACAGAGGCGAAAGTACCATACTAGTAAAATTCGCAAAAGTACAATCATTTTGTAAAATTTTACATAACAACACAATATCTGCCTCCACCATTCATATCCTGATACCTTTTGCAACGCCAAGTCATTTTCGCCTCCTCAAATGTCTTTTTTAGAACATAAAGGTCGTCTTTGGGGTCGTGATTTACAAAACAAATATCAAATCTGTCGGCTCTATATATACCATCTAAAAGGTGTTTCGCAGACAACGCCACTTTATCATCTCTGATAATGATTGGGGTACCAGCCTCCAGAGCGCCTGTTTCTTGTGCAATAATGTACCATTCATGCTTATGTAATGATAAAGAGGCCGAATAGTAGCCCTCCTTTTCGGGCTTTTCGCCGCAAGTCAAATACAGAGAGGTTAACTTATCTCGAATATATACCGGACTATTAAACTTGACCATCTCCCCCTCACCCGATTTCATCTCCTCAGTTAGTTTAGATTCTATTATAAATTCAGACCCCGCACCCAAATCCATTCCATTTCTTGTTGCCGTGATGGAGATTAGATGATTACGATTAAGAATTAATGTAGGCTGCCCATATTTAATGTATCGCCTGTGATCCTCTTTCGAAATACCTTGTTTGCCCATTATAAAAGAAATTTGAAGTTGATTGTTACAAGTACTTATACTTAAGCTTGCTCTGCTGTTCACTTTTATCATCAAAAGTGTTAGTAAGTATCAATCATCCTGTGACGCCAGCTACTATCCTCTCAGTACTGCTCACAAAAAAAATATAAAACATTAAGGTATTAGTTAATGAATTCACGACGGGACTACAATACACTTTCACAAACAACTAGTACTATTAGTGATGGATTTGGATAATAGCTCTACACAAACTCATCTAATTGCAGTAATATTTTATCCTTGATACAACTGCGTGATGCCAGAAGTACTAACATCCCTCTCTAAATTTGATAAAAGGACTTGTGTGGGCCGACTACCAACCCGAGCATGATTTGAGTGAATAATTGATGTAGACTCTAATTCCATCTTCAATTGAACGAAGATTTTTATCGCCATTTGTTTGAAGCTCAAAGGTATGAAATGTGAAGTATGTTCTGTGAAACTTCGAGCTCCTTTTCGTTCCTTGCCCCGAATAGCATGAAGTTTGTATTTGGTATTCTTCCTAATCTACGAAGCGGATGTTGTTCTGTCCAATTCTTTTTCTTGAGTATGGACCTGATGTATCTGGTCTTCCACCAATTCGAGCTTCAAGGTCTTGATAAAATTTAGTCAAGTTTTGTTTATCTGACATCGTGTGATAGTTTGTTTGGATAAAGAACTTGCGATGCAGTCCGCAATTAAAACCACTTCGACAAAGGTTGTTTGTAATCAAAATTTTCATTCTTCAACTTCAACACCATCGTTGCTCATGTTTATGACCGAAAGAAGTTAACTCTGATGCAGCAAAGGATTTGAAATGGCTATTAAGGAGTGGCAGGGGAAGGATTGGATTGCTCGTGGCGGCTGTAAATTAACAAACTTTGCATCTTGAAGCCTGTTATGAAGTTGTGAATAATAATATTGTGTAAAGATATTACATTACCCAAGCTAAACTAAAGGAATACTTTTAACTTCAACATCCACGCTAAATCTTGTTCTACTTCCTTCAAAGTATGTGGTTCATGCTCGTGGTGGACGTTGATGAATACTCTCTAGACTTCGAATTTCCAAAAGTAATAAATGTGCTCTATTAAATTGTGAAATTATTTTCGATTCTTGTTGTTTGGTCTTGTTGACGACAGACAGGGACGACAACATGATAGACAAGACTATCACCGTTCTTAAAACGATAATAGTCTATCTATAATATTTGAACATAAAGTGACATGTAATTATTTGTTAATTTAATAAAAACGCGTTTTTCTTCGAATATACTGACAGAGTTGACTGTTTGTAATTTTAGATGTCCGTGAGGAGAGCATCTGGTAGCCCAAAGACGTCTATTATTTCGCCTAGATCACCATCACCTGAAAACTATGAAAGGGTATTGTCTCCCAGTAGCCAACAGCCTATATTGAACAGGAATCGAGTCCACGTGGCTTGTAGGTTCAGGCCTCAAGTAAAATATGAAGAAGAAAGAGGGGGAATCATGAATTTACAATATATATCAGACGACTCAGTGGTGATTAAAGTACGAATAATTTATATAAACATTTAACATAGATCAGCCACAATCGACAAAAAGAGATACATCCTTCGTATTTGACAGAGTTTTTGATGATAGCTGCACACAAGAGGATGTGTTTTTAGATGTAGGAAAGCCAGTTGTAAAAGGTTTGGATGATCACATCACCGTGTAATCACCTTAACCTGTTAGACATTCTAAATGGTTATAATGCAACTATTTTTGCATACGGACAAACATCCGCTGGAAAAACTTACACTATGATGAACATGAAACGTAA
The DNA here is from genome assembly GCA_026419775.2 of Acrasis kona. Classification (NCBI taxonomy): domain Eukaryota; phylum Heterolobosea; class Eutetramitea; order Acrasida; family Acrasidae; genus Acrasis; species Acrasis kona. The sequence goes on along the minus strand of JAOPGA020001455.1, from coordinate 43,303 downwards.
TGGAGACGCAGATACAAGAGGACTAGCTCCAAGGGTTGTGGAAGAACTATTCGACGCAATAGACAAATCTGAGCTTAATCTAGAATTTACTGTTAAAGTATCTTTTTTCGAAATCTACATGGAGAGGATATACGATTTACTGGAGCGTAAGTACAACTGCTATAGCATCACCTATCCAACTTTTCAGCTTCAAAAGCTAACCTGCAGGTCAAGGAGGATACTATTGGAAAAACATTTTTTGTAGAGAATTTAACAGAAATTTATGTTTCATCTGATGTGGAAGTCCTCAGCTACATTAAACTAGGCAATTCAAACAAGAAGATATCAGCAACTAGTAAGAGCTATTTAACATTAAATTTTACCATAAGATATGAATAGAGACAGCTCAAGAAGCCACACCATTTTACTAATAACAGTATCTCAAGTTGATACAAGAAATTCTCAGAAGTTCACTTCAAAGCTGTACATCGTAGATTTAGCTGGCAGTGAAAAAGTATACAAAACAGCTGCTACAGGTACCAGGCTAGATGAAGCAAAAAGCATTAATACTAGCTTGGCTACCTTGGGAAAAGTCATCAACGCGCTGACTGAGAAACACGTACACTATTTACTAATAAAATCTAATCTCTTTAATAGCCTCATGTCCCATATAGAGAAAGCAAATTAACCAAGTTACTGCAAGATTCTCTCGGAGGAAATTCCAGGACCACTTTGTTGATCAACTGCTCTCCTAGCTCTTTCAATGAAGAAGAAACGTTATCTACATTACGGTTTGGTGTGAGCGCCAAATTGATCAAAAATAAACCTAAAATTAATCTCGAAGTTAGCATAGAGGAGTTAAGACTGAGATTAAAGGACAGTGAAGAGAGGATAAAGCATTTAGAGTTACATAATGCTAATCTTTTGGATGAATTGAGTAGTATGCAGAATGATAAGATATCAGATAATGTACAGAGGGAACAAAGAGAAAAGTACAATAATTTGTTGATGAACCACATAGCCAAACTTGTAACTTTTTTTAAAAATTTTTTTCTCACCCAATATAGAAGGAGGATAATGAGAACAAAGCAGATGAAGTTTTATCTTTGAGGGCAGAGATCGAAAATTATATTTTAAGAGAGAAGCAATTGAGTTCTAATCAAGCTCATCTCACACCCCCTTTGAATCAAAATTTAAATTTCTCCCAATCCTCCCAGATTTATGGCTTATTAGATGTGACAAGGGATTTAAGATCTCAGTTATCATTATTGAAGAGCCAAGTGCTCAATATGCAACTACCCTCAGTACAGGAACATTTGCCTCCGTTGGAACAAGTAGCTGATCTATTGGATCAAATGAAGCAGCAGGAGCCGCTAATTCAAAGCTCTTTAAGAAGAAATTCTACATCCATAAAAACCATTGCATCACCACCACGTAATGAAAGTGATAAAGTACGCAGAAATAGTAAAAAGCTGATTGTCCCACTCAAAGGAGGATACAAGAAGCAAAATAATCACAACTACATGTAAGAATTTGATCCAGGATTTGATTTAATTTATAATTAGAAGTGACGATAGTAGTGACGAGGAGGAAGAGACATCAACGGTCGTTGTAAAATGTGGTTGGGTTGATATGTACATTGACCAGAGATGGAAAAGAGTATGGTTAGTCCTCCCAAGAGCACATCCAACTATAAAATACTACAAAAATCTTAAAAGTGTATCATCAGTTGAAATTCCAATAAAAGGACTAGAAATTGTAGAAGAAAGCGAGAATCGTATGAGACTCAACGCGGAAGATGGTGCTACTTACAGAATAAGGACAAATGAGAAATCAGAATGGCTTGCACTTATCAAGAAGGAATTAGAACGGAACCAACAATAAATCTTGTTTATTAATCTTTCTTGACCTTGCTTGATGTGAACAGAGCCACTATCGACATTATCAACCAAGTGATTAATGCCAAAATAGTCCAAACGAGTGCAGTAATGATGTAAATCCAAATGGTTGTTGTTTCAAAATATCTACAGTCCTTGTATTTGTATGAATGTGTACCGTCACTGTTTTCGGTAAATTCAAACAGACCAATGTTTCCACCATGATCACCCATGATTGTCCTGACGGTATATCTACATTTGTCAGTTAAGATCTACTCGGAAATCTTACTCAGTAGTGTTGGTTTGAGAGTGTTTGTAAACACAACCAACATGATCATGACCAGTAAAAATGTATTTTGGTTTTAATTTGGATAATACGGCGCGACTAGAGCTCTCCGATACCATTGTCTGCTCAATGGGTGCTGAATTGTCGCTGAACAATGAGTAATCGAAATATCGGCCACTTACTGATTCATTATGATGTTTGGGGGGTCGTAGCAGGCACCCTTTGGCTTATGTAGAGGAACGTGAATAAACAACAAGACTTTATCATCGCTTTTAAGTTGTTTTGCAGTGTTTTCTAAAAAGTCCCAAGTGCCTTGCTTGATCGACTAATAATTGTGAGCGTGAATATTTACACAAACTTACATGATCTCTGGTGCCATCTAACGTTAATGAGTTGATGGTAACAAGCTTGTGTCCAGCAAAATCTCGGACTGTGTTTTGTTGCCCAAAGTGTCTTTCGAAATTTGATAGTCTGTAGAGTGGTAGGTCATCTCCGTATCCGACATCGTGGTTCCCAGTTAAGTTCACCAATTTGATCGATCCTTTAGGCTCGCGAAAGTTGGAACCAAAAATTTTGTTGAATCTTGATAATCTATGACCAAACTCATCCATATCAATATATTGAGAGGAAAAAACATCTCCCATAGTAAATACATAATCCGGTCTCATGAAGTAATAAACGTTCCTCATTATAAGCCAAAAGTACCAATCATTGAAATCGTTGTTTAATTGTCCATACCAACCCTGATGCAGGACTCTAGAATCTCCCTCCATTTGAGGATCCGCCACGAGCACTATCCTCTTGCTATTTGAAATAGACCATCCACAACTAAAAGGAGAGAAAATTGAGTATGAAAGAAGATATATTGGCACAAATACAAGAATTACCCAGGTGAGTACCTTGAGAAAGTTGAAGATTTTCATCGTTGGTTTACAAAAAATTCCAACATTGAGGTCAATCTATTGATCATATCCAAAATCAAGTCACTGTTCCATTATAAACTATAGAATGAGCTTAGTTTCAGGGTTATGACATTCCAAGAGTCTTTTTTTTTTGATTTCATAAAAGTCACCAGGTGAACTAGTTTACAATCATTTTTATTATGAAGGTTAGCGTTGTCACTGTCCTTGATGGTGTATTTGATGTAGTTGTTGATGAAACAGACAGTATACAGAAGATCAAAGAAAAGATATCAAGCACCAAAGGGTATCCTTCCGAACTAATAACACTTGTTAAAAACGGAATTGTTCTAAAGGATCAAAAAGTCACAAACGACTTTAAAGATGGTTGCCACATAATTCTTCTCATGAAAGTAATACAAACTTTTGTATACCCTCGATTTACTAGTATAGATTGACCCAAATACCAAAACATACATGACTAAACAGGTGGCAGCCGCACAACAACAGCAATCAAAACAATCTGCAGACATCCTACGTCTCCAACAACAGTTTCAACAGTACCAGCAACAACACCCACCAGTTCGTCAACAGGTACAAGCACCTACACAACAAAGGCGTCAGTTAACTTTAAACGACATTCAATTCAACGAACAATCTGTACAAATTATAATGGACGCTGGATTTTCCAGAGAAAGGTACGTATGCTTCTGCTTAGTATAACCGAATTGTAGGGCAAAAAAAGCACTATTCCTAAGTGACATGGATACAGAGTCTGCATTTAACTGGATCATTGAGAACATGGAAGATCCCAACATTGATTTATCATTGACTTCACAACAAATAGAGCAGATAGTAGTATCCAAGCAACGTGAGATGGCTAGAAACCAGAACCAACCTGTTGACCCTGAAGTCCAGCAAGCAATAAACCACAACGTCTGTACATACTGTGTCACTGGAAATTCTTTCGTTAATCAGAAATGGTTCATGTGTAAAACATGCGGATTGAGTGATGGAAAGGGATGTTGTGAGACGTGTGCCAAAATTTGTCATGCCGGGCACGAACTGAGCGAAAGTTTACAAACATCATTCTTTTGTGATTGCGGAGCGGGTCAGGGCAAAAGTCCATGCCGGTCCTTGAACCATTCGGCTTTGGGCGAGGATCAAGAAATGCAAGGTTAAAACACGAGATGGTTTGGTGTCATAATTATATAAATTACACTCTTTTTTCATTCCTTGCTGCCCTTGAATCAACAAACACTGTGAGTGTCACTTCTATTGTTGTAAGGAGGAGATGAACTTTAATTGGACATAATCGGTTAAAGGTAACAAATCTAATAAAAGACCAATATATTTATACAAATATTTTGATCCATACGAATAATTAACAAATCCAACACAACATAACGTTTGCTTAACAGCGAGCATGTTCGAAAATTTTGTATCAAAGATATTAATAAGAGTCTTAGGTGACTACATTGACGATATAGATGTAGAAACTTTATCACTCAGCATTTTCAGAGGAGATGTGGAACTCCAAGATTTAAAGTTCAAAAAGACAGCTTTTGATTATTTTGACCTCCCTATAGCGATAATCGATGGTCACGTCGGAAAGATTCGCGTTGAGATTCCTTGGCTTGCTCTGGGTTCTGAACCGGTCAGAGTGACACTTTCCAACATCTTCCTTGTGGTTCAACCCAAGAAGTGCGTCAAGTATGATAAAGATGTAGATGAGAAGAGAGCTCTTGATGTAAAGCTCAAGAAACTTGATAACCACGATCGCCTCACTGCAGTTTCAAAGACTCCACAAGAAAAGAAAGAAGAGCAGGAAAAGAAAGATGAAAAGCAACCACTTGAGAGCGACCTAGCCGGCCAACCTACTTTCGTAACAAGACTTATCGAGAAGATTACAAACAACCTTCAATTCAGACTTGAAAACGTACATATTCGTTACGAAGATGATTCAGACCACGAGAGAACAATTGTGACAGGTGTAACATTAGACGGCCTCCACGTACAATCATGCGACGATAATTGGAACGTCGTGTTCCAAAACGAATACGGGGACGACTTCAACAAGTTACTCACGGTAAACAGATTGAGCTTATACATGAATCCAGACGAGGATTCATTGTTCTCGGAAGTAAAGGACCACGATGAGTTTTGCGAGCGCATGAGGGATCTCATTTCACGTAAGCGCGACGAGAACAGCTACGTGATACCAGAAGTCAACGTTGCATTCAAGGTCAAGTTACAGAGAGCAGGAAGACTGGACTTGCTCAATCCAAAAATCCTTGCGGATTTGTTCTTGGACAACATCAAGATTAGACTCACTCAAGGTCAATGGAAGAATCTACTCCAGACGACAGAGTATATTACTAATTACGACAAGTATGAAAAATACAGACCGTACAAGCCATCGTGCGATCTCAAATCAGAGGACAGAAGAGAAGAATGGTGGAAGTATGCCATACGATCCGTCAAGCATGATTACTTGGACAAGACGTTTACTTGGAAACAAATCAATGATCTCAAAGTGATGAGAGAGGATTACATTACATTATACAAGAGAAGCAAAAAGTTGCCTTGGCTACTAGCACTTGATTCATACGAGACCGAAAGATTAAGACAATTAGAAAAGCAATTGGATTATGATCAATTGGCATTTTTCAGAGACGTGGCCAACGAACAAGTAGAATTGGAGAAGCAACATCATCAATTCGAAGACAGCAAGAAGCAAGGATGGACCGATTGGGCATACTCATGGTTCGGTTCCAACCGTTCGCCCGCATCTCCTGGTTCCAATTCACCAACATCTAGCAGCGGCAATGTTTCCCCTGGAAAGAAGGAACAACAAGAACGACATGGATTCGAACTAGATAACAAACAAAAGGAACATTTATACGATACCATCGGTTACAACGCAACGGAAGAGTTGGAAAAGACCGGAACACCTCCAGCCGAATACCTCAAACACAAATTAAATTTCCATGCCAAGGGATTGAGTCTTGAAATCGTCGACGATGAAATTGACAACAAGAGCATATTCAAGGCCAAAATATTTGATTTGTTGGGAGAGTGGGGAATTCGTCCAGATGGATCCATGAGCATCAAGGCAGCACTCGGAGATCTTTCGTTGGTGGATTTATACAACGGCAACACTTGCTTTAAAAACATTATCGCTCGTCGCCTACCATTAGAACTCAGACATTACCAAAATTCAGACGACAGGGCAGCACTGGTCACCGAAGCACCACTTTTAAAAGTATTGTTCGAAACCAAACCAGTCGACGGTAATGCCGATCTTCGCATCAAGATTCAATTGGATCAATTCGATGTTGCATTCAATGCCATCTTCATTCAAAAAATGATTAGTTTCTTTGTGGTACCAAGCTTTGTTGATTTGAAGTTATTCAAGAAGAAAGTAAAGAGAGCCACCGTTGCATTGAACAAGCAATTGGGAGAGAAATTAAAAGAAGTTTTGGAAGATCGTTGGACATTTGATGTATCCATCGATTGGCGCGCTCCAAGTATTATATTCCCCGAACAAACCAACGATCCCAATACTGGATTGTTGATGATCATATTGGGTCAACTCCATCTGAACAGCGACATGGAGGGAGTCAAGGAGAGAAAATCAAGATTAGCGGCCAACAGTAATGATTTGGAAGAAGAAGATTATTACGATCGATATGACATTGCGCTCACTGATTTACAAATCGTACAAACTAGTTACGAAAGTTATCAACATGAATTCAATGGTTATGGATCTGGAGACGTGAGCACGTACTTTGATGGAAATAACGATCCACCTCATTCCAAATTACTCGAAAGAGTGAGCATGAACGTGGTGTACAATCAATCGTTGGTGCTCAATTCTGCACAATTGGCACTGGTCAAATTGGACATGGTGATGGATAAAGTAAAAGTCAACATTAGCAGTTCGAGATTATCAAAAATTGTACCCATCGCTAATGCCATTCTACAATTATTGGATAATCCCACTGGTGTAGAGACCAAGAAGATTAAAATGAAGGGAAAGTTAACAATCATAAGGGCACCACCACTACCAGAGTTAACCAACGACGAAGATGAAGAAGAAGAGGATCAAGAAAACGATCAAGAACAACAATTAGATAGCAACCAATACGCAGAGTTGTTCGACAAGAAGAAGAAGGAAGAAAAAGTAGACGAAAAGACAAAGGTCACATTTGCGAGAAAAGATCGTAAAGGAGAAACTTATTATGCAGAATTATTGGATGGTGGTTCGTTAAATCTATACGATGAACGCGAACAAGATGTCGATAGACGTCAGCGCAGACCCATCGCCATGTTAAATGTGGTCGATAATCGTGCAGAAATTTTCGATCATAATCATAATTTCGGAATGAGAAATTTCGTCCAGTACAAGACCAAAAAGTTACTCGACATTGATATCGAAGACCCAGACACATGGAACGATAAGGGAGCGTCCACAGAGGAACGCAACGGATTACCAGGAATACATTTATCAGATGAACAATTCGGAATCGCACTTCCACAATCCGACAACACATTACAATCATTTGTATTCGAAGCCGATAACAAGATGGATTGGTTGTTGGGCATACACGATTGCGTCATGGCTCACATTTATTATGAAATTGATACCATTGAAGAAATTGTAGATGTGAGGTATGGAAAGAAACCAGCCAAAGATGACCTCGATCGACGTGCACAAGAACTGGACGAAAAGAGAGTCATGACCCAACTCATTTTCAAATTGAAAGAATTGTTGGTTTGTATTGATTATAGACCTGGATTCCAATCTGTCTCTGGTGGTGGTGATGACCAAGATGATCAAGCATCACAAATTCAAGAGAGACCCCTATTGGACATTGCATGCACTAGTTTTGTATTATTGTTGATTGCAAGAGCATATGATACCACATTAGATACCAAATTAGAAGGATTGAATGTTTTGGATTTGACAGCCATTCGTGATCGCGAACACATTGATGATCAATCGAACGTGAGAGTGGTAGCCAGTAGCGTAGATCCTAAAAAATACAAGAATTATCGTCAATTATTGACATCGGGTGCATCATCCGATAATGATTTGGTCACGTTGAATTTGGTTCAAATCAATGATTTCAGAAGTGAATTAGTAGAAGAAGCAAAGGCCAAAATGGCGCTCAACGTGGACATGCAACAATTGCACTTTGTCGTGGAACAAGTCATATTGGCACACATGGTCGATTTGATTGGTGATTTGAACATCAATGTGATTCAAGAATTAGCAGGTCGCACCGCTCACTTTTCTAGTTTACCGCTCGTCATTCGTACGGGTGCAGAATTACAATCTCCACAATATAAATTCGACATTGCGCTCAACAAGGCAACCATTCGATTCAACGACATGGGATTCAACTTTTTACAACTCACCATGAGTTCTGTTCAAGTATGGGCCACGTTAGGTCAAGAAACAACCGGAATGAGCAGCGTCGGTGGTAAATTGGGCAACATTAAAATCAAGCAGTACGAATTGGGTCAAGATCCAAATGACGAATTGTACAAGATTATATTAGGCGTTCATCAACACGGTAAATCAGAACAATCGATGGATCGCCACGATGATCACGAAGCACACACCATCGAGCGTCGCAACGACGACATACCCGATCACATTAGAGAAAAACCATTGATATCGTTCCTGTTCGATTCTAGATTAATCAAACCAGGTGTAGGTCTGGAGGAACAAAGCGATGCAGAGGATGAATTAGAGAATCCAGCACAACAAAAAGTATATGATCAAAATAAAATTAACATGATCATCATCAAGGCCGAAATTGCAGAATTGAGAATTGTATATTTACATCGCGTCATTTACAAAGTGATTACCTATTTCAACAATGGACCATTGATGCAGAGTATTAATGGAAGTAATCAACAAGCAGCGAAGGAATTGGGTCAACAACAAGCCGCTAACAAGAAACAAGAAAATGATCAACAATCAGCGGCCATCGAAGAGGAACCCAAACAATTCATCATTGACATTGACGTCAACATTCAGAATCCACACTTGATGATTCCGGTGAGCAGGTTGAGCAAGGAAGGAATTGCCATTGATTTGGGATTGATTCAAATCAAAAATAATTTGCAAGATGTGAACGATGATGGAATGATCTTTGTGGAAGATTATAACATTCAAGTCAAGAATTTCAACATTACTACAGTCATGAACGAACAAAGCGAAAATGCTAGACATGGTCAAGAGGACATCAAGATCGTGGACGAAGTTAACGTAGCACTCGACGCGAGGCGCATCACCAGAGTGAAAAAGAGTGCTGCTGAAATTCGTCACGAGAAATTAGAAATTCAAACCGCTCAAGACAAACTAAAAGTGGAAATGAATCAAGAATTTGATGAAGATAGTGATGATGGATCTTTAAATGTGGTGATTCCCAAATTAAGCATCAACATTACGCACGAGCAATACGAAGTATTTTTGGAAGTACTGGGTAGAAATATCAACGACACCGAAGATATCAACCCATGGGCCAACGAAATTGCAGAGGAAAAGAAGGCACAACAACCTCCGCCTCATCGATCCACTCGTGCTCTATCCAATTATGGAAAATTGAGCAAGGCCGAACAAAATGCACTCGACAGGGCTCCCAATCGCTTCAAGACCATCGAACAAGCAGAAGAAGATCGTCAAAAGAGAGAGCATCAAGAAAAGAAAGAACACGTGTTGCAATTCGAAAAGGAGAGAGAGGAAGCAGAGAAGGAGGATGCAAAATTGAAGAGAAAAGGAAACAAGACGTTCAGAATCATGTTTGAAATTAAGGAATTGAATTTGAGATTGTTGAGAGGATCTGGTTATGACGTTGGATGGAGACAACAGGATCCATTAGTTGGCGTCTGCATCACTTCGTTAAAAGCAATGGTGATACCCGGCGGAGAACCAAACCGAACTGCTCGCATCTCTGTCAACGTGGCCAGACTCACCGCCAAAGATTTACGTTCCGAATCAGAATCACTCTACAAGATGATTGTTGATTCTGATCACGAATATTTGAGATCGGTAGAAAGAGGCGAAAACCCACCGGCAGAAAGACAAGATTTCATCAAATTGATCATGGACCAAATGGGAGCAGGTAGTCGCGAAGACGTGAGCTCCGAGACCATCGCAAGATTAGAATTGGGCAATCCAAGATTCACAATTGATCCGGATTTGATTTTCACCGTGAGAGATTTCTTCATGAAGAGAACTGGATTGGGTAAAGAAATTGGAGAGAGACACGAGAACGATATTCAAGAGTGGAACCACAAGATGAACGATCGATTACATCCCATGCAACAACAAATTGGTTACGACATTATCATTTCACAAGATACCTACTTGGATCAAGATTTGGAAATTACATCCGAATCAAGATTGGTCATCAAGGGTGCTCATGGATCCACCATCATGATTGACGGTAGAAAACACACCATCAGAATATTAACAGGTCGCACCATCAATTCCACCGTCGACGACAAGGACGTCACGCCTCGAATTTACATTTCGGAAGGCGTCAAATTGGTCATGAAGAGCGTCAAGATTGAATATGATTTGAATGAATTTGACTTTTTGGTCGATCGCAAGGACAGCGAATCGAAGGCCATGGCACCCACCACATCTGGTTGTTACTTGCAGAATCAAATCTTGAAAAAGAAGGCAAGAGATCAAGTACTCAAGAGAGCTCATGACAAGGAAGCAGAACCATTGCCCATTGCCATGTTAAACATTGAAGCTAGTTTCGGCAGGCCCACCATCAGCATTCCCATCAACGTTCGCGATGCTCGTTCGAGTCGATTGGTAGTGGCACTCAGTGCAGGATTAAACATTCAAACAAGACCCAATGGATACGAATTATACCAAGCAGAGTTGCGCGAATTGAGCGTCACCATGGAACACGCCAAACAAGTGATTGATCCAGAGCTACAAAGACAAATCAAAGTTCACTTTACCAACAAACGACCACGTAAAGATACTCAAGCGTTATTGGAGAACGTGCACGTTGTCGCTAGTTTGGAAACCAACGAGCACGACTTTAGAGATAAATTAGTCAACAAATTTGCATCGGTCAATATTAGAAATTCCATTCGATTGCAAGTATCATACAGAGACATTAAGCTCATCAATCAAATCATTACTGTATTCACGAATCGCATGAATCAAGATCAATCCAATTTGCCAATTGATTCGGTGGATAACACCCAACCATCTGATGAACAAGATAAACCACCAGCCATGGCAGTAGCCAGGACCACATCGAGCGAATTATACGAAGATAGCATTACTGATTTCCACATTAACATTCTGACCGTCGGTAACATGTTTAGATTCTTGTTGGTGGATGACATTTTCGGTTATGATATTCCTTTATTGGATGTATTGATCGATCGCGTCGAAACACGTCAATCTCACATATCGACCGGTGTGTTAAAAAAGACAAACGTGATCAACGAAATTGCAATCAACGTTGCAATCTTCTTTGCAGCTCATCACTATAACATGAGAGTTGGTGATTGGGAACCATTGATCGAACCTTATGGTTTATTAGTCGAATACGAAAAGAAACCAATTAGAAATTCAGAAATTGTCAATCATGCCATTTTGGAAATGCCAAATATTGAACCCACCGAGAAGGTTGTGGTGTTGATGGATCAACCTGGATTCGGTCCCAAGATCACCACCACCACGTTGGAATACCCTGCATTGACCACCACCACTTCCACCAGTCAAGTATTGAGCGCTCAACAACCGGTCATCAACACTGCTGCAACCATCGCATCAAGTACCACCAATCCAGCAACCAATCCAGCTGCTGCCATCATTGGAGAACCAACCGCTCGTCATGTTCACTTTGATCAAAATGCAATCATACCTGAACAAGGAGTAGAACAAAATGAATTGGCCATGCAAGTAGTCAGCAAGGATATTCCAGAACCACCACATCGCATCGTGATTGGAACGCTAGATATCGATGTATTAAACATTAACATTTCTCAAGAAATGTTGAGATCGGTATTGACCAGCGTTCAATTGTGGAAGGAAGATTTTACGGGTCACAAACAAATTCTTCAAGAATTAGATTTGTACACCGTCAGAAATCACTCGGGATGTGATTTGGAATTTAGATTAATCGAAACCAGCAGTCTACAAAATGAATACGTCGAATTGACGCCCACCATCATACCCAGTGGAAATGAATATGGATTCAATCCGAGTAATTATTATGCAGTAGATGCACCAGAATTGGGAGGCGGAAGCAGCAGCGAGACCATTATCGAATTACAATTACCAAACACGACCGATCGCACTCGATTGACGCTCAACAAATCAACAAGAAGCAGAGGATATTCATTGTTCCCCACTCAATATGGACCCATGCACATTACCATTGAATTCGAACGTGGTAGGGCCATCGTGACCATCAAATCACCAATCACCATCAGAAATCAATGTACCATCAATTATGAAATTGGTCACATTCGTGCCATCAATCAACAAGTACAGGTGATTGGTCAATTGGAACCTGGTCAAACCATTGGCATACCCATTCAAATGGTGAGGGATACTTTATTGGTGAGACCCAAACCTGATTTCAAATTACCATCCGATCATCAGTGGAACATGTTGCTGAACGACGACGATCATCACTCCATGCAATTCCTTCACATGATGAAGACGCCAAATGATGCTCGATTCTTATCGAACGTGAGCAACGATAATACCACTGCACTGTATGCAACGGTGCAACCAAAGGTGATGGAACAACGTGGATGGGAATTGTACGAACACGATATTGCAGAGATGAGCGACGAACTCATGTTGACGAGATGCGTATGTACGTTGGAGATTAGACCACCACTTGCCATCGAGAATTTATTGGGACTCGATATGGCCTACATGCTATATAAACATGATCCGCTCAATGCACAAAACATGGTGATTGCAATGGGCGAATTGAAGAGAGGAATGACCGAGTTTATTTATGGCGTAAATGTCTACAGAGATGTATTGGGATTGAAGTTGGTCAAATTGGATCAAATTTCGAATTTGAGCATCGATGATCCATCACAACAACACTTGTTTATTCATGCACCTCATATCGTGGATAATAAATTAATGCATCAAACACAAAATCAAGTCAAGATTAGTAGCATCATACCCGTACAAGAAGATTTCTCCATCAATCAGGACAAGACCTACTCAGCAGCCGATACCAACATGGTCACCATGAACAGAACAGATGGAAGCGACAAGGACATGTTCAACGTGTACATTGACTTTAGCGACAGCGGAATTCGATCGCAACGCCACATGGTACTATTCAGTCCCTACTGGATCATGAACCACACCAATCAAGCCCTACTCGTCAAACAAGAACACAAACATGAGCACGGTCAAAAGAAGAGGGGATTGCGTAATTATGTAGCCAGCATGTTCTTTAATCAAAACAATGCCAGCGAATGGACCAAGAACGAACACTACTTGAACAATGAATACGACCAATTCGAGAATTACTTGCAAGAAGATTTGGATACCAATGATTATACTTCGCGCAAGCACCCAGTCATGTTCAGCTTCAACGACTCGCCAGATGCTGGCATCAGCGACAACACCAACGTGAATCGCTCCGATAAAAAGGTCACCGTCAGCATCAATGATTCTACGGATAGTAGCGCAGTCAGCTTGGATGTGATCGATCAAGATCAATACACGGTCGCAACCAGTGCCAACACGGTATATCCCATCGGCGTTCACACCGTGAGCGCACCTGGCAAATACAAACGAACAAAGATTGTGACATTCACCAGTCGTTATCGCGTGGCGAATGGAACCGATCGTCAAATCGAACTCATATTGGAGGGAACCAACGAGAGGGTCACGTTCATGAGCGGTCAAAGTAGTTGTCTATACTTCCCCAACAATGGAAACGTCGATAATTTGGATTCGATCAAGATTTATTTGGGCATGGGCGATGCCACGCTCGATCCAGAAAATTATCAAATCAGCGCCATGCCATTCCCCATTAATCGATTGGGATTGATGGAAATGAAAATGATCCAATTGCCCAACACAAATAACACCAGCTGGATGTACACTTCATTGGATGCATTGGATAAAATACCACTCATCGTCAAGAAGGTGATTCACATTAACATTGAAATGGTAGATTCATGCATCGTGATGAGCTTCACCGCACCAGAAACATCCTCATCGCCCTATCGCATCGATAATGATTTGGATCAAGATATTCTGGTGTCGCAACCAGGTACTCATCGTTGGTGGTTGGTCCAAGCACATTGTTCGTTGCCCTACACATGGGATGATCCCGCAGTGTTGAAGAGAATGAAGAACGAAAAGGATACCAAGAATCCAAACACTGCTGGTGAAATTGGCGAATTATTGGTTCGATTCGATTTTACAAATTCGATGCACGGTAGTTATACCATCGACATGTCAGAAGCAGATCAAGCAGTAAAGACCATTCGTCTACTAAACTTGCGTCTTGCCCATCTGCTAGTGAACTGGCAAGGAACCACTCGCGTATTGAGTTTATCTCATCAATTAAATACGCTCACCACTCCCAATCAATTGAGAAGCATGAGCGGAAATCCTGCAAGTAAAACCAACGATATCGTTACTCAAGAAATCATCACTCAAGAGGCACAGGCCATATTAGAGCGTCAACAAACTGATTTGTTCAATATGAGCTTGTTGGTCGACATCACGAGCATTGGTATCAGCGTGATCGATAATTCTAATCTAGTGAGACAATACGGAAGAGAATTTGATTCATTCTTACCGAAGGAACTATTGTATATTTACATGGAGGGCGTATTCGTGCAATTCGATACCACATTGAAGAATCAATTTGTCGACGTCATGATTCAACACTTACAATTGGATAATGCCGATCATACTGCTGCATTCCCAGTGTTGTTCACCAACAGAAATGAATTGTATGATGAGCCCATGGTTCGATTGAGTTTATGCCGTAGCATCGTCACCAACAGGGTCAACACCAATACCGAATCATTTGCCAAATTACAGGACCAACCCACACGTGACGACGATCAACACTCTCTCACTCGCTTCAAACAACAAACCAATCAACAAGATAACAACAGCGTCAATTCTTATCAGAGCGTACCTAATACCGTCCTACAAGAACAATTGGAGGAGCAACCTCATTTGGAAATGGACACTTCTATTCAAATGTTCCCTTACGTGTACGTTGGTATTCAAGAGAGCACTCTACAATTGGATTTCAAATTGGTGGAGAGTTTATATACCATGGTGAGCGATTTGTTAGGAATCATCAACAATAGCAACAATAGCAGCACTGCCATCATATCGAAGGACAACAATAGTAACACTGGCGTGAATGCTGCTCTGGAGCACATTGATAATGAGAATCAAGTGGATACCTTGTTATTGGCACCTGTGGAGAAACAAGCAGTTTTGAACGCACCAGTGGATCCAGTCACTGGTCAAGTGTTGTTATCTGATCCACTTCAACAAAACGCTGCACTTCAAGATGAGAAATTATCGTATCAAGATGAGCACTTGGAGTACGTTGACACCGTAGAGACCACAACAGTGGTGAATCCACCGCAAATCATTGTAGCAGCAGCGACGCCAGTAGAGACGGTGCGCATCGTTGAATATGTGAATGAATTTGGAGAATTGGTGCAACAATCAATAGTCGAACAACAACAACCAATCGTACAAGTAGTCGAACCACCCAGCGTCGTCACCACCAGTACCATTGTGGAACAACCAGTGCTCGTTCATGACGATGTGGTAAGCGTCAACACAGGAATCACTCAAAGCGCACCCAGAGCAAGCACCACCGGCACCACGACAGCCACTGGAGCAGTATCCACCGTGCCCACCAAATTATACTTTGATAAATTCATTCTAGATGACATTCGCATGCACACCACGTTCTACTTTGATCGCACGGAGAATCCAAGATTAGCAGAATCCAACATTTATCGCTTCTTGGAGGCACTAGGAATGACGCTCATCAACATTGACGACGCTCCGCTCCAACTCAATCATCTCACCATGAACAAGGAAATGGTATCGAGCACCGACATTCAAAACAAAATGATCAAGCACTACACCAAACAAGGACTCAAGGAACTATACAAGGTATTGGGCAGCTTGAACATTATCGGAAATCCATTAGGATTGGTCAAGGACATTAAATCAGGTGTCAAGGGCATGGTCAAGAAACCAGTGCAGAACAGTCGAAGCACCACCGGAGAGAGCAGCATCGAGAGCGAAGCTGGCGTTCATTCTCACAAGTATCACCATCACAAACAAGGAGATACCACCAGAGGAATCAGCAAGGGCGGAAAGGATTTATTCAAGAACACGCTGCACGGAGCATTCAAGACGGTATCGAGGGTCAGCTACAGCTTGGGAAGAGGCATTAGTTACTTGACGCTCGATCGCGACTACAACCGCAGAAAGGAAAGAGAAATGTTGATCAACAAAGCCAATACGTCCAGACAAGGACTCAGCGACGCCAGCGATGTGTTGGTGGGTGGATTCGTGGATGGCGTCACGGGCATCTACAAGGAACCACGCAAAGTAACTGCAGATGGAGGAGACACTTGGGACATGATCAAGGGAGTGGGCAGAGGTATCATTGGCATACCCACCAAACCAATCACTGGCATCGTGGACTTTACTGCCAAGGCCACCGAAGGTCTCGCCAACGGATTGGACAGCAGAGAACAAGTAATTCGCAGGAGAAGAAGGGTGAGGTACCCAAGAACATTCAGAGAAGATGGCGCCATCACCACTTATGAATTCGAAAGTGCATTGGGACAGTACATGTTGTACGCAGTCAACGACGTTCGATTGGGATACAGAGAACAACAGCAGCGCATGGCTGGCGGTGGTCTACGTAGGAAGGGATTGGACAAGGAAGTCACGCAGTACGCAGAGCACGAACATGCCATCGGATTCACGCGTAACAAGAAGGAGCGCGACATTTACTTGTTGACCAATTTGAGCATTATCAAGATTTCATTAGAAAATGAAAAGGAGAAATGGAGAGTGGGATTGGATACCATCACCGAATTGAATTACAACGAACCATTCCAGATTATCACGTTGACGTACGAGAGTCAGACCAAAGTAAGAGAGAATGTTGTTACGGTTAGAAAGAAGATTACCACCGATAGCGAATCATCCATCAAGATTTTCTGGACTCGTTTGAATGGTGCCATCGCCGAGGTTGTCAAAAAGAAGAGAGAGGCATATGAGGAGGCCCAGTTACAGCAACAACAGCAACAACAAGTGGTCGTAGCACCACAGAGCGGAATACCTGTTGGACAAACTACTTCAACTGTGGTAACTACCAGTAGTACTGTTTTGTAATAAATTTTGATCTCTAAAAAATTATTCTTGTCATGTATTTGTTCCTTTGGGATGATCGAATTCAGTAACCCATTCGACAGGGAGCAAAAGTTCATAGCTCACTCTTTAATTTTGTAAAACAAACATCAACAGACAACCTAGATGAATCAAACAGAGTTTGACCTTATCGATTTATTCCAGGGCGAAAGTGATTCTGTTATTCTTAGCCCGTCAAGATGGCAGAAGGCACTCAAAAACTTTCTTTCAAACTGCTTGGAATGCACCAATAGTTCAGAGTATCTTGGAGGTGAACAAAGAAAAGAAATGTTCATCACCATCATATTGGACCACATTATATATAAAAGACAACGATTAATTATCGACGCGCTACATGAACATTTAACATTGCAATCTGCAATTGAACAACAAATCAATCAGCTCGATAACGAATTAGAGTCGAGAGTGACTAAAAAAGAATTATCCTCATCACTATCAATAGAATACAAAGAAGAAGCTCATTCTATAAGAGATTCAATGAAGATTTGCTTGGAACCTGCTCAGGTCATGGAGCTATCGTCGCTTATCGATATCGTCAACTCAAAATCTAGCTCAGAACAATCGAATCAACAACTATACAATTCTGTTCAGTTTACTCAGTCGCAGTTATCAAATCTAGTCGAGAGTGCAAAAAAAATAAAAAGCAATGAAGTGGTATTACAAGCCGCAGTAGAGAGCTTGGTTGTGCTTACAAGAGAGCATCTGGGAATGACCTGTCTTTTTATGAATGGTGACCAAATAGAGCCTAATGTAAGTTAACTTGCATCATAATCTCATGACGTACGTAGCCAATCAAAGCCTTGAAGCAGATTGCTAATATTGGCCAAAACAAACAAAAGTGTCTTGATGTATTCTTGGAGACTAACTCTGACGAATATAATGTTATCCAAATAGGGTTAATGCGTGTGATGCTCAATATTTTGATCCATGTATCAAGAACAAACAAATCAGATTCTTTCTATTTGATGTTTTATGATTCTGACACAATCAAATCATTGGTAGATATGATCAAAATGCCAACTTTAATAAAAAATACAGATGGAGATGAAGATAAAACAAAGCCTCTTGGCCAAATAGTAATTTTTGTTATTTTTTTATGATTTATTGATTAAAAAGGTGCATGAAAAACAATTAATTTTAAATAAGCACGACCAAACGTTCTCTACTCTATGCGTAACTCTTAGGTTGCTAGAACGTATTCCAGAGAATAAAATGAACTTTTTGATCACTATAGGTCAAAACATAAATGAATTTCAACAAAAGTTGGCCGATCTAACGATCAAGTTATTAGTAAGTGATGCTGTTCCTCCAAGTGCTTTGATGGAGAAGACAATCTTTGCTAGTTTGAGTCTATTCGACAAGGTAGATAAATATCCTCGCGTTGACCATAACTGTTATATTAGTACATTGATTATCTGACCAAAATAGAGCATCAGGATGTTCGCACAGATTTTGATATCAAGCGTGATACTCTTTATCATGATGAACAGTATGTTTTTTTTGTTGTTAAAATATCAACACTATGATCAAGATTTGAGAAGCTTTTAAAAACAATGCTGCTATTAGACATACAATCACAAGAAAGGAGGGAGGTGTATGTGATTGTCAAGATCTTTTTCACAAGATTTCTAATCAAAGCCGAACGTAAATATCCTTATCGATGGATGATGAACGGTTCTAAAAGAGATGACGATTCAAAGGTTGATCTTGTTGTACTTCTTTTAATTTACACTAGTAGAGGAGGAGATCGGAATTGTCAGAACAGTCTTCGAACGAAAGGGAGAATGCCATCACCAAACCGTTTTTGAGCAAGCTTTGCAATTTGCTTTACATGGTAATTACTAGCGACGTTATTGATGACGCTGACGTAATCAACTTCTTGAACATTATAAATCAAATGTTGGAGGAGGAGAAGAAGTTGGGTGACAACACTTTCCACAAGATCCTATCTTCAAGTATATTTGAGGGAGAGGCAATGTTTGATGATAAGGTCAATAAAAATAGGTACACAATATTAAGTTCGTTTTAAATTAATCCTATTAGTTTTTTAAATGCAGTACGAGACAAATCAAAACAAAGTCAAGGTGCTCAAAAAATGTTAGTGGATCTCATCAAAATATTGTGCAACGACGACGGTAAGTCCTTGACAACTCAGTTTTATTATAACCACACATGCAGAAATAGAGTTCCAAAAGTATATGGGTGAAAAAAATTGTATAATCCAATAAAATGATTTCCATTAGTTTAACATTCTGTGTTTGAATCATACATAGAAACAGTTGTTTCTTTAATTAGTTAAATTCTTCAGAAAAGAATTATCAATTGATTTTGCGGACTATATGCAAAATAACATGAATGTGGCACTGCTTTTATTTAAATTTCAAAAATCTCTTTCTGGTCTCCCTCACTATTATGCCGAGCAACTGTACCCAAAGGTTTGAAATCAACAAACTGGCTAAAAGACGTTCCTGTGTCTTGAGAGAAGGATCCATACAATGAATTAATTGATCTCCCTAAACTGTAAATTCGTCCGAAACTGACCACTTTGTGCTCTATCATTTAATAATCTTCCACCTGGCAAGTGATTTCCGCATAATAGTCATTTACAGCAAAAGACATCACAACGTGGGTGTTGTTTTGCTCAAAACTCCAAACACCATCTCCAATATCGAATCATTTTAAGTGACTAGGTTGTCCATCAGTATCATGGTATTTGTTTTGAATGCCCGCTGTAACTTTAAAAATAAAGCCAACAATGAGGATTGAACTCATGATCTTTCGCTTACAAGGCGAACGCTTTATAATTATAAACCACTAAGCTATGCTGGCGTATATTAATTATTCTTTTATATTGTACATTATAATGATATATATAATCAAAGTAGAATAAGAGCAAAGCAAATTTCTAATATTGTTAACGTACGTAAGAATGTTGACGTAAAAAGTAATTCTGATAAGCCACTTTTTATATAAAAATAAAACTTGTTAGTTTATCATTACAAAACAACATGCGCAATGAGTCACCAGACACAGACATAGAAGACAATCTAGAGTCAGGGTCTTCACAAAATACAACCAAACAACTCTACAACAACAATTACATCCTTCTAATTTGTGCAGCAATCCTATGTTTGTTCATTGGTGTTATATCAACGATCATTGTTCTGGTATCAGAGTCTCCTATCGTACCCAATTTTCCTGCTCAATATGTTACTTTGGTAAAGGGGAGCAAAGGTGCTGTAGCTGCGGACAATCCTACCTGTTCCCAAGTTGGTGTTGATATTCTGAAAAAAGGAGGTAATGCAGTAGATTCGATAGTTGCAACTTGCTTATGCATCGGAGTGATGAACCCATGGTCAAGCGGAATTGGAGGTGGTGGAATTATGGTGATCAGCGACACTAAGGGAGTCGTGAAAACAATAGACTTTAGGGAGACAGCGCCATTGCGCGCACATCGGGACATGTACCTACAGGATACAAAGTTAGCACAACGTGGTGGCCTTGCCATCGCGGTACCCTCAGAGGTAAAGGGCCTTTACACCGCACATAAACAATACGGTAAATTGGACTGGAAGGTACTTGTAGAACCAGCCATTAATTTGGCTACATCTCATCCTGCTCAAGAGCTCCTTGTTTCTCACTTGGAGCTGTATAGGACCGAGATTTTGACCGACAAGTATGGACCCGGCATGCGTCAGATATATGCCCCTAATAACGACATCGTTAAGGAGGGAGAAGACGTAAAGAACGAAGCGCTGGCCGCCACACTAAGATTAATAGCAGACCAAGGAGCAGATGTCATGTTTGGTGAGAATGGAACGCTCGTTGATAGAATTGTAAAAGACGTCACGTCCATGGGTGGTATCATTAGTCGCGAAGATCTCATCAAATATCAAGTAAAACAGTCAAACCCTGTCAGTACCTATTACAGAGGATATAAGGTATGTAACAAAGATGAATCCTCCTCTAACACATTTAGGTATTTGGTGCCAGACCTGAAATATCAGGAGGGGTTTGTCAGTCGTTGATGCTTAATGTTTTGGAACAATATAACCTCGCCAAGAATAGCAGAGATGCATATCAAACATATCACTATTTGATCGAATCGATGAAGATGGCCTTCGGTCACCGTATGAGCCTGGGAGACGAAAAATACTTGAACCTCACCAACATCGTCAACGACATGACCAATAAGGACTATGCCAGCTTCCTGCGAGCATTCGTTCCCTCTAATGGCGTCAACAGTGATTTGAGTCGTTACCTGTATAATAGTACCTTCTTGGACCCTACACAAACATCAACCTCTACTTTACAATTTGCAAAAAATGATCACGGGACCAGTCACATGGTGTCGGTGGACTCCGACCGAATGGCTGTGAGTCTGACCAGCACCGTTAACTTGTTCTTTGGAAGCATGGTGCTGTCGCCCGATACTGGAATCATCTATAATGATCAGATGGACGATTTCAGCAGCCCCAATGCAACCAACGCATATGATTTGCCTCCAACAACGAACAACTTTATAGAACCTGGAAAAAGACCATTGAGCAGCATGTCGCCGACCATCGTACACAAGGACAATAAATTCCACATTGCGCTGGGAGGTAGCGGAGGTCCTTACATTATAACCGCCGTCGCTCAAACGCTCATCAACATGATCGAATACGACATGGACGTTGCGAGTGCCATTCAAACACCTCGCCTCCACCATCAACTCGTACCGCCCGTACTACAAGTGGAGAATGGATTCAGCACGGACGTGCTCAAAAAGATTATCGACAGAGATGGTTACTCCAAAGTGGACATTTTGGAGGGAGCAAGAGAAGATTTGGGAGTCGTGCAAGGCGTCAGGGCACTATCCGATGGAACGCTGGAAGCAGCGAGTGACAGTAGAAAGAAGAGCGTCGCCGCAGCTTATTAAATAATAATTTACACTTATTTTATAAATATGCTCTTCCTCATCTTGCTGAGTTGCGACTTGTTATTTTCAATCACAAACGATTTGTTGAGCAACAAGATTAATAGATTCACGTTCAATACCACATTCTGCATCTCGAACTCTTGTTCGTTCCTGCTCTGTCTCAACAACAAATCATTCAAATCCAATTCGCTCTTGATGGCCATGATGCCGGTAGCCTGCGCCACCAGCACGAACAAACCTGGTTGTTTGCTCGATATGGTCACCTTGACTCTCTTGCGAAGTGATTTGGGAATGTCACATTTCACAACCACTCCCTTCTTTTCTAATTCGCTCAAAGTAAATACGTGTGGTTCGTTGTTGGCAAGGTTGACGTTGACAATTTCGGTAGGCGAATTGCCGCCTCCTCCAATGTTAGTCAACGTGGTGGGATTCAACGATTTGCGCCTATTTTTAGATATGGTGGTCACGTCGCTTAAAAGTGGTTAGGTACATGATTGTGTTTTTATACATACGCTTGTTGTTGGAAGCTCTTGCTCATTGTGTTTTTGAAATACTCCTCGTACATTTGATGTTGCGATTGCAAGTATTGTCTTCTGTTGATAATCTCTCCGCTCACTCTCTCAATGATGGCTATGCGCGTTTCCAACGTTTGCTTTCGATAGTTCCTCTTATCTAATACCTATACATGATGAATGTAAGCGTGAGAGCGATATGAATCGAATTACCGTTTTAATGTCGTCTAGTAAATCTTGTTGATCCCTGTCGTCTTCGTTCTGTGCTATATCCCATAATGTACATGCTTCTTCGATCATCTTGACGATGCGATCTGGTTGATCTGCCTTTACTTTTGATAGTATGCTCTGTATGGTGGCGTGATTGTCATCTTGATGAGTCGGTAATGGCGGTAGCTCCAATAATGTGTTCATGACGGCATGTCTGGCTTTCAAGTAGGTGCTGGCATTAGGAGAATTGACGTTTCCTTCGTCACCACGCGCACTATATAACGTTCCATCCTTTGCTTCTTCGATCCTTCCTCGCTCCTGATCAATCAACTTTAGCGTAAAGTAAAAGTTTTCTTTGGAAGAGAGTTGTTCGGGAGGTGGACCTCGCGCATTGAGTCTCTGTATGAGCGCTCTGAACGGATCGTCGCCATGAGGTGCCATGGTGTTGATGTGGTCGTGACATAATTTATGCATCAATACCACTTCGTTGAACGAGATATGCAACGTGCGTGATTCTTGAGAGAATGCTTCGAATTGATCCAACTCAATTCTCTCGTCAATCTCTTCCACATCACACAGCTCAACAAAGAATTGATACATATTTTCCGTAAATTCGTTCAGGATGCTATTCAGCGGCACCATGAAGGCCTCCTTGTCGCCGAATGGAACTCCGTTGCTCAACGCTTGAATAATCTTACATATATACGTCAAGTTCTTTCTTTGATTGGACGTTAACTTTTTGGTGACCATTCGATCGGATCCAGAGTCGCACGTGGTGACTGCAGGATTGATGAAGCGCAAAAAGACGAGACCACCAACGAGACTATAAATTTCGCGCTTGGATGCATTTCCATATCGTTCGATTCCGTATTGAAAAATCTTTTTACACATGAAACGAATGCTGTAGGGAGCGTCGTTGGCACTGGCGAAGATTTTTGTCAAAAAGACTCTCACGTGAGAATCGAGTAATGCGAGACGATCGGATATGATTTGTTTCACGTCGGGATCGTTGGCTGCTGTTTGTGAATTGATGGTGTCTGGACTTTCGTACTTGTCGACATTTTCGGGATGTTTGGACACCACTTCGCGATAGACGAAAATCGGATTGATTTCCAAATTCAATACGGGATCGTTGGCGATGGCGTTAATGGGCTCGCCTAATGTTTTGATTAAAAAGTGATGATATGCTGAACGTCTATGAAAATGTTATGATTGTTGACGCGTGTGAAATGTTACTTTAGGATGGTGGTTAGCATTTTTGTGAAGGGCGTGTTGGCTCTCATGAACTCTCCAATGTGAGCGGTGGCCTGGTATTCTCTGGTTAGAACGTTATCGAATAATCTCAACATTAGGTTTTCTTCGTGTTGGTCGAATTGATCTCCAAATAATGTGAATATAACAGTTTGTAGTAATGTGTCGCTGTCAGCTGTCATGTGTTAATGAATGATTGGAACCTAGTGACGTACTGATTCTAATGATTCTAATCAAACTAGCCAAGTATTGTGGGTTCACTCTGAAGAGATGGAACATTGTGCCATACACTTGAATGTTTTCGTCATTGATGACCATGGCGTGTTGAGATGTCAACTCTGACTTTTTCATCTTATCAAAACTTGATGTGTCCAAAAGATTTTTCATTTCCTGTCTTGTGTGAAATCATGTGAATGAACGAACACATACCTCAGTTTTCAAGTGGTTCTTGATTAGTAATCTGATCTTGTTTCCGAGCGTCTCAATGTGCTTTTCCAAGATCCAATTCTGCTTTGCGTCCAATACCAATTCTTTTTTCAAGGAACTATAGCGTACTTGAAGTGCTTGGATCTGATCATCCGCAACTTTGCCTTGATTTTTAATGATTTGCTGTATTTGTTGGATTGTGGGTGCATTGTTGGGAATCATGGGTGTGGTGGTTGATGGCGACCGTTCGTTTTGCTTCAGATTCACTAATTTGATGAGAGGCACGCTAAATTTTCGTGTGGGTGTCTCTGGTGATGTGTTCTGTTGGGAAGCTTCTACTGTATCATTTAAAGGTAATGTCTCCTCAGTGGAAAGAGCTGGCCTGTTTGGAATTTCAAGGACAATGTCTTTTAACGGCTCCTCGGGTTGTTTGGTTGGAATTTCAAGAACAATGTCTTCTGGTGGTGTATTCTCCTCTGGTTGTTTAGTCTCTTCAAAGACCTCACTGCTGCCAGTGTTGTTAGTTTGTTCCTTCTCCTCGGCGACTGCTTCTGTTGATTGTACAACCGACTCTTGGGGCGGGATGGTAATGGTAATGTCATTTAAAGATGAGTCAACATCTTGTGGTTCATCAGATGTAGAAGGAGCGTCCTCTTGCGGTAGTACTGTTACATTTTGTTCAGGTTGTTTCGAGTCCTCTATAACGTTTTGTTTAGATTCATCGTTTGGTGTGAGTTGTTGTTCGGGTTGATTCGAATCCTCTACGACGGCTTGCTTGTTGGTTGTTGATTCTTCAGGATTATCCGAACTTTTTGCTTCTTCAGCGTGTTGGGCGACATGTAGTGGAGTCGCTGCTCCTACATTTTCGGTTTCACCTTTTTCTACATCTACTTTTGTTGTTACATTGTTCAGGGGTGTTGCTCCAACGTGTTCGCTCTCCTTCTCTGGAATTTTCACACCAGAGTCTTGTGTTGTTTCGTGGTCAGGTTTGTGTGTTTCGGTTACGTCATTGTTTTGAAGATTAGTTTCTTCACGCACAGCTTCCTCTACGACAGGATTTTCGTGTTTCGTATCTGTATGCTCAACAACAGGTGTAGTTTGTGCGTCCATTCTCGATACGTACAATGACAGTACTAATCAAAGAACCTTTGAAACAGAAAAATCTGAAGCGCTTAATTTGTCAACCGTCAAGAGGAAAAAGAAAGAATTTAAACAAAAAGAAAATTCGTACTAATTGGTATTTATAAAGAACAAAACCTAACAACCACATTTACTCTGGTCATCAGTCACAGTAGTCTGTCCGTCGGTAAGCTTAGTAGCACTCATTGGTTTGAGAGGAACTAGGAACACATCATTTGGTTTAATGTCACTTCCGGTCGACCCCTTGGCATCTTCACCTGCGTTCGCCGTGACTCTTGGTAGAGCATCGGCTACTTTCGTAAATAATGTTCTAATGTTGTATCCGGCCTTAGCACTAGTTTCTATAAACATGACGTTGAATTCGCGAGCTTTGCTCTCTCCCTCTTCAATGCTAACTTGTCTTCTTTCGTTTAAATCTGTTTTGTTGCCGACTAACATTATAATAACGTCATTTCCACGCTCCGTTCGTACGTCGTCCAACCACTTCGATGTATTGAGGAATGATTGTCTGCTTGTGATGTCGTACACGATGATGGCAACATGAGAGTCGCGAATGTAAGAAGGAATTAAACTTCGAAAGCGTTCTTGTCTAACCGTTGAGTTTTAATGTAATGTTACTATGTAAACATACCCCGCAGTATCCCATAGTTGTAATCTAACAACGTTTCCTTCTAAATATAAGTTCTTGCTCAAAAAATCAATTCCGATTGTAGCCTGATAGATGATTCAGTATATAGTTGATGTTTTACCCACCTGATATGTTGTGTCGAAGGTATCGTACATGAACCTTGTGATTATTGATGTTTTTCCTAGAGTTGTTACAGATTATTTTTTCAATCGATCACATACCTACAGCTTGGTCCCCAAGGAAAACAAGTTTAAATTTCTGAGATGATGGCGTGTGCGCATACGATGCTGGTGTCGTGGTGTCCATTGATAAAAAATATAGGTTGAGCGGTCTTAAA
This sequence comes from Acrasis kona, assembly GCA_026419775.2. Lineage (NCBI taxonomy): Eukaryota > Heterolobosea > Eutetramitea > Acrasida > Acrasidae > Acrasis > Acrasis kona. The sequence continues at coordinate 16,364 of JAOPGA020001455.1, read as the reverse complement.
TTAGAACAATCTATAACTGAAGAAGCAGCATGTCACATCATCATAGCATTTGTTAGTATTTGGAGCATGCTAAAACTAACGTGAAAGGCCTCCTAAGAATTTCAAAACAAACAAAACTATAGGATGGATAATATAGATGAACAAGAGATGACTTCAAAAAATTACAATTTATACAGGTAATTTACGCAGAGCTTTCACATACATGTCAGAATGCATGAATCTTGTACAAGTATCTTTAAGATTAACTTGTGCCTCAGTGTATACTCTATCAAGAGCAGTTGCTTTGAGTTTAGGATGCATGTCGACCAAAGTTATACTCGAACTTCTGGCTTGTCCTGACATGTTAACTTCCATAGGGGAATCCAATCTTACGAAAGTGTTTATAATTTTCTTGGCTTTTGAAACCCTTTGCTTCATTTTTGTTTTTGGAATTTTTCTATATTCTCTAATTTCCAACGCGACCAAAACATTTTCCACAGACCATTCCGCCTTTGCAAATTCTTGGAAAACTGGTAACATTACTGGTTCGTCTAAAATCCAATCAATAAAATGGGCATTTACTTCTGCCTCGCCAGCCCTACTTAATTTCGTGTAAGTATTTCTCATCACATTTGGTATGACAACCTCTTTTCTACTTTCTATAAGATCTCTGATGCAAGCTATTGTAACGATGAAGCCAACCAACGCAAAAGACATGGAGAAGAGGATTGCGAAATACAAAATCACACTGGCCCAAGGATAAATTATAATCAAAACGATCGTCATGCTTGGAATAAAAGCAATTAGCTGCTCATATATCACAATAACACTAACAGTGACACCTATAATGACACTTTCTATGCGGAACAAGTAATGGTCATCTCTCCACCAAAAACTAGCACACCCTCCACATCTAGCAAAATTACTCCTGTTTGCGATTAAATCATACAAAATCATTATCAAGCAACAGACAACCAACACACCCACAAAACTAATGTAACAAATGTATATTGCTGTGTGTCCAACCTGACATTGTCCTTTATTAACTCCGATGATGATGCTCATCGCAATGTACCATGATATCATGATGGTGGCGCCTACTCCGATTAGAACTTGTATCGTGATGATTTTTTTGAAGAAGCGTAAAAGTTTTTTCATGCGCTGATATGTCGGATCCATTTCTGCTAATTCCCTTTGCTGTAGCTCTATTTGTTGTTTTTTGTTCCGTCCATCCACTAGTTCGTTGTCTACTTCAGAGCTATCTTCCTTGACAGGAGATTTTTTGGCCACAGGAGTTTTTTCCTTCTCGCTTTCTTCTGGTTCGAGAGCGACATTGTCTTTGATTCGTATGTAACATCTCTCCATTGTGGCGTTGATGTTTGTTATGATGATGTGTCTTAGAGTTTTTAGAAAAACCATGACTGCTAGAAAAACAATCATTGGCTCGAAAAAGTAAATTGTTATGTAGCAGTATATTTCGTATCCGTTGTTTCCAGATTGTATGAATGATTGCAGTATCGGTATGACGGCGTATATGAAAAGTGGGACGAGTTGCACGAATAACATCCAACCACGAACTTTTATAATGCGTTGTTCTCTTTTAATTGCACCAACGGCAGTGATTACGCACAGGAAGATAATGTACAAAATGCAAAGTGCGACGTACAACCCTATTGCCGCATTGTACTGGCTTGCTATATATGCTAAAGCAGCAGCGTCCGTTGTGTTTGTATTGTTGGATGTTAGGTTACTGTTGATTAACTGCGACACACTCAACATCGAGTTAATCATGTCGAATGCTTTGGTGGCAATTAATTGACGTTGACATTTGAGCTCATAAACCAACCAGTGGTATTTTTGTAAGCAGACATCAGCCTACGCATTCTGATGCCAGTAGTCGAAAGAAAGACAATAAAAAACGTAATAAAAAATTGTTTATTGACTAAACGTCTCTATTAAATTGTGGAAACCACTTGCACTCTTCCACGTCGAACTTTGTCCATAGAGAAGCATGGTCTCCGATGATACCTCTCCATCGTGATATTTCTTGCGTAAAGCTAGATAAGATAACGGTCCTACGGGTTCCTCTTTATCATCCAAGTAATACCAATCATGAGCGAATTGTGGCGGTACAATGTTAGAATCTGATGGTTTTTTCTTTTCTACAGCTTTCGTCTTTTCTACTGCTTTTGTCTTTTTTTCTTCAATCATTGTTGCTGTGACGGGTTCAAGTGTTTGGTTAATGTTTAGCGCCACCGATTTAACCTATACATAGTTAGAAGGCAGTAATTGAGATCTTACGTCTTGAACGATGGTTGTGAGCGAATCATTTGTTTGAATCATGTTTCCTATGAATTGTCCAACGACTTGATTGTACGTTGTGTTCCGTGAATTTACGATCTGCCTCATGTGATTTTTATTTAGGGTTGTAAGGTTGTTGAAAATGTCCTCCTTTTCTTTCAGTTTATCCTTGAATTGTGGTAGTTGTGGATATTCTGCATCCGTATCTGCTACTTTATCTCGATGGTAATCCCTCTAATTGTCCATTAAACGTGTTGAGGTTATAATTAAATTTACATCGAGTTCAGAGTTCTTTCTCTTTGCATGGAGCTCTTTTAAAGGTTCGAATTGGAACAAGAATTCGTTTGTTGGAGCGATAATGTCGTTATAAACTTGTTTTTTCTAAGCGGTCAGTCTCTGATTGGATCATAACGTACTATTGGTGCAACCACAATGCTTTCAAAATCAAGTGCCATGGCGGTGAGTTGTTTAGCAACCAACCGACTAAGCATTGATGTTTGATAATCTTCCTCATCCTCCTTGGGCGATTTCGTAAACACACCGCCAACGTGTTTTCCCTCCTCAAGATCGCACTCCAAATTAAATACCTCCTCAATGTCTTGCGTTATCAACTGCATGGTTTTTCTACAAACAATAAGCCAACATGAAAACATTCCTCACACATACGCAACATTTTGGAACTGTTCCATCAACAGTTCAAAGTGCTTGGTTAAATCAACACTGACCCTTTGTAACCTTTCCGTACTCTTTTGAAGCGTATCATATTCCTCATCCGAAGTAGTCGCACTCTTTCCAACCTTTTGCTTCAACAGCTGAGACGATCTAATGATTGAATTCTTAAAGTTCCTCATGCCTTGTTATTTTTCGTTACCTTTCTCCCGCATCAAATAAAATGTACAAAACAAGTAAAAGTATAACTATTTAAATTTTATTGTGCATGCGACTGCATAAACTCCTCCATGGTTCTCTGATTTTGATTCCTCTCTGGCGGTCTCAACTTGACCAACTTTAGCGTCTCCTTGTCTGGTTTCACATTACTCACGTCGTGTGGAGAAATTATGATTAATTGATTTCTTGATTTTTTAGCTTCCTCAATAATCAAGTTCATACTAATCTTTCTATACATGGCATCCATAAAAATATCAAATTCATCCAGGGCTCTCGTGGGAGAATCAATAATTTGCCACATGCTCAACAACAAGGCCACCGTGCTAAAGCTTCTCTCTCCGCCCGATAAACTCTTTGCATCCTCCACTTCTCTCTTCTTCAGAGCTCCCTCCTTTGTTTTTCCGTCCAATATGATTTGCATGTTTAGTTCTTGTTTCTCGGTATCTACCTTGATGGTTCCTTCGTGTCCCTTTTGTGACATGTAAGCGCTGAACCATCTGCTAATGACCGCAGCGTAATTGGTCCTAATGTCTCTCCATCGATCGAATCTCTTGATCAAGCTATCGCTGATGACTTGTAAGCTGTTCTTGCTCAATAAAATCTTTTTTCTGGTATCTTCGTAGATTCTGAATTTGGATTTGTACATGTCTCGAATGTCGGCAGCCGACGAATCTCCAAAACGCGCTTGTTCCTCTTGTAGTCGCCTCTGTAATCTTTCTTGTTCCTTTGCCAGTCCTATGCTGGTCTCTCCTTGTTTGATTTCGATTTCTTGAATGTTTTGAGTGTTGCTCTCTGCTGCATCTTTTGCTCTTGTAATTTCCAAAAATCGATTCTCTAATCCTTGAAATTTCTCCTTCATTTGTTGCAATCTCCTCTGTCCTTCTATTTTTCGTTGTCTGGCTTGTGCAATTTCGACCAACAATTTGTTCAAATCCTTCGATTTGCTCTTGATTTGTTCCGCGACGCGATTTTGACTTCGAATCAATTCTTGACGTTCTTGTTTGACTTGTGATTCTTCCTTTTCGAGGGATTGAATTTCCAATTGAGCCTTGTTGATGATTTCGGTGGATTGTTCAATTTCCACGTTACGATCTTGAATTTGATGATTGATTTCGGCAATGCTTGCCTCCGCTTGATTACTTCCGCTAATTTCGTTTTCTTCCGATCTCAAATCGCTCTCCACATTTCTAACCTCTCGATCCAATTTTGAAATGTTGCTCTTGGTGTCGGAAATCTTCCTCCTCAATCGACCCATCGTATCGTCCACTTGTTTCTTTTCTTGATGCGCTGCTTTTCCTTGTTCGCTAATTTCGGCAAATGTGGTTTGTAAATCGGCTTCCTCCCTTCTCAAATCAATAATTTGTTGATCCTTATTTGCGCTCCACAATCGACTGAACTTCTCCTTGGCTCCCAAATAAACTTCCGAATTGTTCCTCATGAACAATCTCGTTCCATCGATGGCATAACAATTTCGAACGTTGTGAGGTGGTCGAGGGAACATTACTTTTTGGGCCAACGTCGTATCTTCGATCAAGATGCTCGACTCGACGCCCGATTGATTCAGTAACGTGTTCATGATGGTGGCGAATAAAGAGTCCAAGGACGGGTATTTGATGGGCACTTCGTTACACGTGGTTCGATCCAATTCAATCATGCTAAAGATGGTGGGGTGATCGATTCCTTGTGGCAATTGTAAATTGTCGTAGACGCGATCGCTGAACGGTTGGATCAACATGGTGGGCACTTGGTATCGTTGTTGACCTCTCGATTTATATAGGCTCTCTATGATCTTCTTGAACAAGACTTGGTCGTGAACGTCGCTCAATATGAAACTCGGAATCTCATTCTTGAGAGCTAATTCGATGGCAGGTGCCCATTTGAGATCCTTAATGTTGATCAGGAGGCCGATGGGCCCGATGGGTAATTTGTGGAATTGATTTCTGGAACGATTGATTTCCTCGAGGATCGGTCTGACCGGGAATCGAAAGTATTGCATCTTGTCTTTTTTTTGACGATCCAAATTTTCGGCTTGGCCTCTGATGCGATCGATGCGTCTCTTGAGGTCCTCGTATTTGATTTTCAATTCGCTGACGGTCGCCGATCTCTTTTGTAATTCTTGATCGTGAAGTTCCATGTCTTGGTTTTCTTGTTTGGACGTGTTGATGAAATTTTCTCGTTGTTCTTTTAATTTATCTAATCGTTCTTCTAATTTCTTGACCGTCGCTCCTCGATCAATCTTGCTCTTCTTTTCAATGTCTCTGATCTCGTTTTGACACGTTTTGATGTATTCTTGAGAGCGCTTGATGCGTCCCTTGTAGTCTTGTATTTCTGCTGTGAATGGTGTTTTTCTCTTTCCAATGTTAATGATTTCGCGATCGTGTGCGTCTGATTTTTGTTTGGCTTCTCCGAGTTCCTTTTTGAGTTCTTCGGTCTCTGCGCTGATCCTATCGATCTCATCCTGGTTCGTGTCGACTTCCTCTTGATTGTTCATTGATTCTTCGTATTTATCCACTCTTGATTTTTCGGTTTCGTACATTTTCTTGTTGTTTTCGAAATCGGCTCTTCTCTCCTTGACCAAGGCCCATGCGATCTTCGATCGAAGCAATAAAATGTTTTCTTCCATTTGAACCATGGCTTTGCTTTCTTCGTATTCTTGTTTTAATTTCTTGACTTCTGATTCGCTCTCTTTTAGTTTGTCCTCTTTGGCTTTTAATGTAGCTTCCAATTCCCACTTGTTCTTGTTGGCATTGTCGTACTCGCTAACCATCTTTTCTAATTGTGTGGCCCTCAAAAAAAAGTCATATTTTTTCTTGGCGGAGGAGTTTGCAAGGAATTCCCTACTTACGTCTTGGGTCATGCAAGTGGTGGGATTGTCTATTTGAAGATTGAACTGATCCATCATGTGCTTTAATTCTTTGAAAGTGGTGGCGACGGTCTTTCCGGAAGCTGATTTGATTTTGTAAGAGGAACCCGTGCGACGATCGATTCTTCGAACAATGGTTATCATATCTCCATAGTGGTCGTGTCTGAACGCGTCGACCCCTGTATTTCTTATTTTCAACGTTATTTGTGCCCAATCCCTACCCGCCTTGATTAAATCCTTGATTGACGTTCCGCGATGTGTTTCGTTGGTTTTAGCCCCTAAACATGTCTGAATTCCTGTTAAGATTGCACTTTTTCCCGAGCCGTTCGGACCATTGATAAATGTTATACGTTTGTGAAACTTAAGTTCTAGTTTGTCGTGACACATGAAATTCTCTACAAGAATGCTGGCCATTGTCCCCGCTTTCGCTTCTCCACTACCAATGTCATTTTCATCTTCTAGTTCGCCGTCAGCGTTGGCCTTTCTTTTTTTAGTTGGACGTTGGGATGGTGTGAAATCCTCTAGTTCATCTTCGTCATTTTCTAATTCGTCGTGCTCCAATACGTTATCTCCCTCCTCTTCTTCGTCTTCATTAGGGTCGTATTCTTCTGGATCCCTTGGGTGTTTGGGCATTTGTAGTTGACTAAAATTTTTTAGTTCAATCTCTGGGGGGAACACAACTCAAGCCATCCAACGATGCAACAAAAATCATGAACCAATGATCAATCAAATATTATTTCGATTGTCTTCATGTTTGTGTTTATTCCAAAGACGGCTTTCTTTTGGTTATCTCAGAAATCAACGATGGACAGAGTCAAATACAAGAAACTGTGTCTGTTCGTTATAAAACCTTCTATTGTACAAGTTCTGATCTTCAATTCTCCGGTGCTATCATTATTGGATGCTAAACGAAGAATATCGATCGAGTCATGTTTTCACAAGATAAAATGTATTCACAAACAATACAAATATTCGAATGAATTTATTTGTTGCGAAGCTCTATTTATTTTGAACTGACGCCTACATTCAATGAAGTATACCGCATTCCTTTATCTTCGCTTAATTAATTTAATTATTAGTGGTGTTAATAGCAAAGTGAGGGGGAAACGAACAGGCTCAAACGCTTCAGTGGCAAACCAGGATAATAATATATTCAAGGCTTTTTTTTCGTCATCAATTTTTCCAACAAGGCGCGGTAAAAACCCTGCCTCATCTGACTTGTCCACAGTAATGTATTCGCCAACCCATTTGTGAACTTTCTCAACTGGGAGTATATTGTTTTGTAGACAATAGTAAACGGCTACACCTGTACCAAAATAAAGAAAGGAATAGACGGCGACTCCAGTGGCACCGTACTTCCGTATAAGGTCTTTGGTTTTTTGATAAAAGTTTTTTTTTTCGTCTTGTGGTGTGTTTGTATTAATCTTTGCATGCTTTTCTGCTTTGTCCTGCTCCGTACCGCCTGTTTGAGTGGAACTCAATTGACAAAGATTTCTGTGGAAAAACCTAGTCTGAGGTGTCAATAAACAAGCACGTTGTGGAAGTTGCTTAATACCACGGATTCTGGTTAATGCTCTAAAAATTGAAGCCTTTTGCATGTTTTCTGTGAACTGTGAAACTTTACAAAATAATCTTGGCCAGCTTAAATGCAACCCGGAGCTCTAATGGTTCTCTGAGCACACCAACGGAGGTTGCCACAATATCTTTAATATTATGGCTAAATAGTGTACCGGGTAAGTTGTGTTTGAATTATTATATTGAACCACAATAACATAACCTCTCCAGCTGGAGAGGATAAGATGCATTGAATCAAAATGGATTTACAACCGAGCAGAATTCTTCACATGTGAGGAGTTATCATATATTGGTACAGTGGCTGGTCCAGGTCTGAACACATTAATTAAATCTTCACAAATTCGAACCTACCTATAAGCCACTACCTATCCCGAAGTGATGTACAAAAAATTTCACATCTCACTCACCAACATTACATTCGAATCATGTAGAGACATTGTACATAAAAATCTACTCCACGACATTCAAATAATTACGAAGTACATTATGAGCATAATTGATTTGCTACTGAAAGCTAAGCAATTGTTCTCCAAGTCCCAGTCTCAGTCTTTCTCTCCTTTTCTTGTACATGTTTGTATGTTGTAACTCATTTACTTAAGTATATTGAGTGCTGGTCACTTTCCGTATAAGACAGAGTCTATACAAATTGAATTGCTTCAACAAGATGGAAGTTGAACCCTAGAAATCAGTTGTTGAGGATAAACTATCGAAGTTACACCTGGGAGAGGAGATTTTAACTGTCCATTGAAAATACTCAATAAGATATTCTATTGCACCGGAGGCGTCATGACAATATAGCACTCGTATTTGTGGTTGGTCAAAAGTATCAAAATAAACCAATTATAAACCAGTTTATTGACATAATATGGGACTGTAGTTTCTGTTGCCTATCGATGGTCAGTTTTACATTCAGTATCTTGTAACGGTCAATCAGGAGAGTTCTACTTCAAGTACCTATTAAATTATGGGAAACTACACTGCGCATGATTTTATTGAACAAAATGGCGCACTATCAGATGATATCGTCTTGCATGTTTTAACCTACTGCAATGCAAATACTCTCATGATGTGTGCCTCTTTATGCGCTAACTGGAGCGTGCTCATTACGGTCACAACACGCGAAAAGAAACTATTCTTCAAAAACTATGGATATGTAGTCAACAAGCGTGCTGAGCAAAGTAACATGATTTGGAAGGATGTTGTATTCTCTACGTGGCCACATTTTAGTAGAATGAATGGAGTAAAAGATTGGCTCAGGTTATACAGAAGAAGAGTAAGGGTCCTTCCTCCACACCAAAACAAAGAATTTCTACCTTACACCCGGACCCGCACAGAAATCACTGTGTGCCCTAAAATGGAATTTGAATGTCCTATGGTTTGGGAAGACTTGGAGGACATTGGCTACCAATCAAAGAAATATTGCAAATCTTGTAAGAAAGACGTGCACAGCGTGTTTACAGTCGAACAATTAAACCATTACGCTAGTATGGGAGAATGTGTTGCTTTTCAAGCAAAAAATGGAACAAGAAAAATGGGTTGTGTACTATTCTAATCTCAATCTTAACCTCGGCACTCACAATGAGTCATGTATAAAAGACATTTTGTTACAAAAATAATTTATTTGGACTGTGTTGTGATATTTTGATGTTTCCAACCTTCTGGTTTGAACATTAAATAAACATGTATGTGCCTCTGCGTTTCTGCGAATCTCGAGCTTTTTTCTCCAGGTTCAGCACCATGATGTATCAAAAGATTGATTGCTGGCGTGTTTCCGGCCAAACAAGCCATTGCCAGTCCATTGCTAAAATCAGAGGCTCCATTTTCTATCAGCAGCTTCATTACAGATATTTCTCCTCTCTGACAGGCAGCATGAAAATGAGTATTTTTGATGACAGCACCATTTTGTATCATTCTTTTAGCAAGCAAGTAATCTCCCATTTCGCATGCTGCACAGAGGCCCTCAGACCAAGCATCTGCTCCCTTATCTATTAATAATTGGATAAGGTCTTCGTTACCACTCAGGCAGGCCTTGTCGAAGGATGGATTAAAATTTGTCGCACCAAGTGCAATTAATTTTTTAACAACATGAATGTGACCACTTCTGCACGCGGCTTTCATGGCTAGTCTTGCATATTGACTAAATATCTCGCCTATTGCTATGTCCCTCAATATCCACTCTGCCAACCCAACATTGCCGCTTGTACATGCTGCAATAAAAGCGTTTTGAGTCAGCTCGCCACCTTTTGTTCTAAAATATATCACCAAATCTTTATTGCCAGAGTAGCACGCCCCTATGATGGCATCAGTATACCTTTGGTCGTGCTGTTGAATCTGATCGATGATTAAAGAGTTGCCACCCCTACACGCATTTAGGAGTGTCACCTTGTTTAATAGTGCTCCCTTTTCAAGCAAAAAATTCATAATATCTACATTACCGGATAAACATGCTTCTTGTACTGATTCTTGAAAAGAACGTGCACCCCTGCTAACGAGAATTTTAACAATATCAATACAATTTTCAGAGCAGGCAGTAGGGAGAAGATTTGATAGTTCGCCCTCATATAAATCTCTTATTAGAAATGTGGCAGTGGCAGTATCCTTAATTCTACATACATATTTGAAATAGAGGACAAGGTCTTGATAAAAATAGGAAGTGTGGGGATAATATCTTATAAAACTATAAAAACCGCAATCGAATGACTCCTTCAATTTAATTCCTAGAACACCCGGCAGCTTTAACATTTGAGGTAAACTGCGCATCTGCAATGCATCTCTCCAATATACAAGATCACGCTTGAACAATGCAGGAGCGTATTGAGTAATGTTCGTCCCCTCATGTGATAAAATCACCAGGTCATAAAACATCTCGGTTGAGCTCCTTACAAAAATTAGGTCATATATGTCGAAGATGATGTCTATGACAGAAAGCTTCTTTCCACAATACTTGAAGCAAAAATGAAGATTCCAATTGGATATCAATCGGATATGATTGTTAACCTTCACCCGGTGCCATTTGATGAATACTCAGACGCAATAATTTTTTATAGAATAGAGATCTAGCCGGCGTACTGTAAAGTTTTAGGCCTGCTAGCGGGAAGACTTAGATACTGCATAGTTAAGGTAAAAAAAGAATGCGGATTATGAGAATCGAACTCATGACCTTAGGATTATGAGACCTACGCGCTAACCGACTGCGCTAAACCCGCTACATTTTAAACTATGAAACACTTTCTAATAACAAATTTAAATAAGCATCACCATTAAAAAGGAAATAATCTATTTAGATCTCATGTTATTTTTAGTTAATAAGATATATTTAAACCAATCCTGGAATATTAAACTTACACAATCAAAAAAACAACATGAATACATCAACAACTGTTCTCCCTTCAACAATCCCCACAAAAGTTCTAGACGGACCTGGAGCAACCACAGTGACCCAAACAACAGTCACTCAAACAGCTTATGCAGCACCAGTTGAAGCAAAATCACAGGTTTTATCGCAAATCATGGGAGCCCTAATGGGTCTATCCATGTTCATTGGAGGTACCTTACTATTAGTCGGTGCTGCAATCAGTTTGGCCGAGTTTGGATATCACTACGTTGCCAGTGGTGTCCTCTGGATAATTGCATTCTCATTTTTCACTTTGGCATCAATATTCGCCTTTATTGGAGGATTTGACATCGGAAACAAGAATTCAAGAACACCATATCACTTTTTGAACATCTTTGGAAGCATTGCCTTCTTCTTAGGGAGCATCCTTATGATTATTGGTGCTGCTCTATGGTTAGCTGGAAGCACAAGATTTGACACTTTCAACGCTGGTACCATCATTTGGATCATTGGTTCCTCATTAATCTTAACCTACTTCTTGCTACGCAACTATGGTGCTATTGTTGATGGCATTTTCTTGTACCACACATTCATGAGCAACATGAACAGTCGCAACAGTGGCACTTTCCAAGTTGCACCAAAGAGTTTGATCTCCAGCTTGTACTTGAATGGTATTGCCACAGTTATGTACACTGTTGCATCAGTATTGTTACTACTAGGATCCATCGCATGGCACAGTTTCTTAAGAACTGTTGGAAGTAGATCATTCCAAACTCAAGCTGGTGTCTTGTGGGTCATTGCAGGTGGTTTGTATCTCATTGCTGGTGTATTGCAGATTGCAGCACGTAGATAAATGTAAATAAATTAAACTTTTTGATATCTTTGTCTCAATGTACTCAAGACACGCGTTTGCCTTACTTTTTGTTATCGCTAATACATAAGTAATCCACCTTCAATGAAAGATTCAATGTGGAATAAATTGTTCTCACATTCTCTAGCAGATGTGCTGTGTTTTTGAGACAGGTGTTTTTACAATATACTCATAACTTTTTGAACCATATTAGACAAAGATACGTGTTTCACCCAATAAAAGTTCATCTTTAATTGTTGATTTGCTAAATACCAAAAAAAAATGTCTGAGTTCGACAAGATGTGTTCTGGAGGTCCTTACGACCCAATGGTTCAAGTATGAAATTAACACAGTACGAATCTAATACCTTTAAGGAACTAGTAGATATGAGGCTGAAATGCAGAGTAGCTATTGAGGAATACAACAAAACTTCAATTAATGAGGTAGATAAGAGAGAAGAAATCATTAGAAGCTTGTTCGGTGCTGCAGGAAAAGGTTTATACATCGAACCAACATTCCGCTGCGATTATGGGAAGAACATTCGTGTTGGAGAAAATTTCTACATGAACTTTAATTGTGTTATTTTGGACTGTGCACCAGTAACCATTGGTGATAACTGCATGTGTGCTCCATCTGTTCAAATTTATGCCGCAACTCATGATGTGGATCCTGAAGTCAGAAATAGAAGACCGGGATACACAGAACTTTCAAAGCCAGTTACCATTGGAAACAACGTTTGGCTTGGGGGTGGATGCATAATTTGTAAGTCTTGATGAATTAAAACCCACTAACACAAACTAGGTCCAGGTGTCACAATCGGAGATGGCGTGACTGTGGCAGCTGGTGCTGTTGTCACAAAGAATGTTCCATCCTATGTTGTGGTTGGTGGAAATCCCGCAAAAGTCATCAAAAAATTGAATGGATACAAAGAGGAGCAATAAGATACTTTATAAATTTGTAGTTTAAATAGATCAACAAGAACCTTTGTTACATCTTTCCAAATTGACCGGTCTTCACTTCCTACTATAACATCCTCTTCCAACTCTTTCAACCGCTCCCCTTTAATCGTTTGTAAAATCATGTTGAAATGTTGCAAGGACTGGGTAATGGTCACTAATTCCTTTTTTAGCCTGCACAACAGTTGCATTGAGCAGATGAATCCTCTCCTCATACATATTATAGAAAATGTAATCAATTGTTTCATGCTTGGATGTGGTTGCTTTGAAATTACTGCCATGGACCTTGGCCATAGTATCCACAACGCTATTGTCGTCAATCATGTTCTTGAGGATGGTGGAGTTGGGATGTAAGTTAAAGTCACCAACAATAATCACATCATTATTTTTTCTCTGCTTCAATCGCTTTGAGGTCTCATTTAACTGTTTGGCTTGATCAAGTTGATGTGATCCCAACAAAATGTTAAAAAATGTAAAAGATCTATTTTTAGTTCCGTTCCGTGTGACACCAAACTCAACCTCTGTCAGAACGCTTTTTTGTGTATGGTGAGATGTTAAGGAGTGGAATTTACTGCTAAGAATATCATAGTTGGAAGAACACATAACAGAAACACCCATTGTACATTCTCTAGGACCAGGTCCGTAGTATTCCTTCATATTAAGATGGTATGACAAGTATTCGATCAAATCAACATTTCCCGATGTAATCTTGCTGGTGTCACTTTCTTGCAACCCAATCACATGTGCTTTTTGGACGATTTTTTGTATCTGATCTGCTAGATCCCTGAAGTTGTTGCGCCCGTGCACGCAAAAACCTTGACGAACATTATAACTTATAATCTTTGATTCAGCTTCATCATTGTTCATAGTGTCATCACTTGCGGTCATTCGTACCCCTGGCATACTGTGAGTGGTTGTTCTTGATACAAGTCTCGAAATGATGGATGGAATAAATATAAATAAGAATAATGAAAAGGTTAAAATTAAAATTCTTTTGTTTGCAGTCGGAATTCTTCTTCTTTTCGGGCCTAGTGCTGTGTCCTTCTCCATCTTGAACTGTGGCCTTTTAAAAAGGCGAGACCTGAGTCCAATTACAATCAACCCGCAACTAACAATAAAACAGATCTGGGGCTTCTCTCTGAAGATTCGCTGAAGATTGTCCTCAAAAGAAGAATGGAAGGAATAATTTCTCGAAACAACAAACATTGAAGTAACATACATTTGCGATAAATACACAAGAGCAGTGACTAACATTGTGATGGACATGCTCAAGTTTGAGTTTGCTTGACTTTTCATCTCTAATGTGGAGATCCACATACTTGGTAGCAAGAATCCCAACAGACACCCGCCCAAAATTAACAATACAAATACATTTTGATATACATTTTCTTGATTATCAACAAAGCACAAAATCAAACAGGACGTCATTAATAACGATCCTCCAATGATTGAACAGAAAAGCTTAGTCACATTAGCCACCACACATCCTAAGGTAACTGATAAGAGAATTAATACATTGTAAGGGAATGCAGGTAAAAGAGCCCATCTTGGTATGATGGAACTCGATGTGAATAACCAATGTGTAATGAACATTAAAGAGCCGAGAGAGCAGCCACGTGAAGTAGCCATCCAAATAAATAAAATGATTTTTCTAATGATTACTCTTTTTGATCTGTTCACCATCAGAGGCGACGAAGACACTTCTTCGTCTTCAAAATTAGAACTGTCCAAATCTGACTGCTCCACATCAACAACATATCGATGTTCGTCGACAACTTGCAAAGGTTCTTCTGTCTCAACAAAATGACCAATCAGCTCCTCAAGAACGACTAATGTGATGCATATGCTTCCGACTAGTAGCGATGTTGTTGTAATTGCGAATCCATGTTCACCTAGGAACAGTGGGTTGAGCGAAAGGTAAGCGAAACGAATGTACAGCATGAGAAGCCATCCTAGAATCACTCCCCATAATTGTCTTTCTCCTCTTCGGTTAGACATGCTAGATCCCTTGTCCTTCATGATATCGCGCATACTACAAGACAATTGTAGCCAGGATGCCGAGACGCCACAGCCAACCATTACTGCTCTCGCGCTTGGGTTACTAAAGTTGTAATTTGATAATAAGCCGATCAATGAAACGATGCATAAAATTGGTTTTCGCAGTAGAGTAATCATTTTTGCAGCCATAGACCACGTCTTTTTGAAATAATTGTTTACATATCCTACATCATCATCAAAACCGGATCCATATCCATCAAGCGAATCGCTGGATAAACTTCTTACGAAATGGTTTTTGTTGGCCATAAAGGCTCTTATTTGTGCAAAAAATGCCATAACCAAGTGCAAAATACAGGGAGATAACAGGACACAGCCGACCCACAGAAAATGAGTACATCGATTAGATTCATCTTCTAATAAAACAGTGTATATAGACGGTACGAATTCCACCATAAGCGACCACATTACGTAACCTAACAAATTAATTCAATAAAAAAAAGCAACATACCACTCCAAATATCCGCTAATGAACATAGCCACCATGAAAATTGATTTTTTAACTTAAGCCGGTTGAATGTCTGCCGCGATGTTATACTCGCACCGTCCATTGTGGAGTTTACGAAATTTTTGCAACGGGTCCCTTTTGGTGCAGAAATGGACTTCCAATTTCTCCGCAATTCAATCAAAAAGAGGGATGTGGAAAAACAAACTAAAGCGAACACTGTTAAAAAAAAGCTTTATGATAAAAATTCTAAGAATGCATCATCTCTGTGATTTAGCTGTCTGGACTCATCGTCGGTGGGATTTTCACCAGCAGGATAAGAAACCAATTCCAGAACCTCAGAGAAGGAAGTATCTACAACATTACGAGTAGTGGACGAATGGAAGTTAAGTACAGTCTCAATTTCCTTCTTAATCATCGAGAGTTTTGTTTTAAAATACAAATCATCCAGAATAGCTACAGCCTCCAAGTTTAACTTTAGGTTGCTTATTATATGTTCACTTTCCTTTGAGTCCCTGCACAGCAACAACTCCGTCATATAGTATTTTGAGACAGTCTCTATGACCTCTATAAGGCACACCATGACCTTCAAGACCTTTGGTTTTAGTATGAGCTTTGTCAATTGATCGGCTAAGATCTTTGTGTTTTGATCATCCCTCAACAAAACTGATTTTTTCAACTTCAAACTTTTTAAGCACAACAATGCGAATAGTCTTCTTGTCGCGAATGATTCTTTGGGGATGATTGAGGAGAGCTCATCAAAGACTTGTGCGTATAAGCTGCAAATGTATTCTGCATACTCGTTATCACCCTCTGTCTCTCTTAGAACCTGTACTCTTCCCATGATGGCACGCATATCAATGTTACCGAGTGTATTGGATATTCTCTTGTCATGCGATATATACTTCCCAAACTCAGTGTTATAAAAGTTATGGAGATTGATCAACTCCAACAGCATGATTTCAGAACATGAACCAATGTACTTGTCGGTTGTAAAATAATTAAAACAGTCAACTGCAAATTGCAAAAATTGATGACAAGGATGGAGTGTGGCATCTGGCTTTATGCTGGCGAGATATCCTTTAGCACCTGATAAGAAGTAATTTGTTCTAGTTTCG